>MU784319.1:11363-50978 GCA_026770625.1 Nicotiana glauca
CCAAACGTTCCCCCTTGAATCCCTCGTTAATCTCCTTCAAAAATCTCCAAAAACGAGCAATTATGGGTGTAAAATGAGCCCAAAATCGCGACTGATGTGTTTTAAAACATTCTGCCCAGGTATTTTACTCTTCGCGATTGCAGAGAACAATTTTCTAGCCCAAAATTTACTCTTCGCGATCGCGGTCAACAATTCGCGATTGCGATGAATAATTCTAGCTCGTCCGGACAGCCTTCAGTGTAATGGTCATAACCTTTCGCACACAACTCCGAATGATAAATAGTTTGATGTTTTGGAAACTAGACACATAGTTCTATAACTTTCATTTGTTTCTCATTTCCTGAATCCTCATATATTGTGAGATATAAGCTTCCAAATTTATTCATGTGTATTAGAGATCCTTCTCGGATAGACTATAGTATAACGTCCATAACTTTTGTTACATATGTCCAAATTACGATTTCTTTAGCTTTCTCGAAACTATATACAAAGGGCTACAACTTTTATTTTTTAATTACTTCAAAATTCCCTGTATATAAAAAGATATGAGATTCTGAAGTAGGATCAATGCAACAGAAATTTCCTTCTTCGCGATCGCGAAGCATTGTACACGATCGCGATTCATTAACTTGTTTCTCACATTTTACTCACCACGATCGCGACCTATTGTCCGCGATCGCATAGAACACTAATGCAGACAGAAATTAGCAGTTAAAAATGGCCTAGAAATGGTCCGAAAACACCCTGAAACTCACCCGAGGCCCCCGGGACCTCAACCAAAAGCACCAACGCATCCTAAAACCTCATTCAAACTTGTTCCAATCATCAAAACATATCTAACAACACCAAAATCATCAATTCTCATCGGATTCAAGCATAAGTTCTTTAAAAACTTTCGAAATGCACTTTCAATCAAAAACTCAACCAAACGATATCGGAATGACCTGAAATTTTGCACACATATCCAAAATCACCGCGATCGCGACCTATTGTCCGCGATCGCATAGAACACTGATGCAGACAGAAATCAGCAGTTAAAAATGGCCTAGAAATGGTCCGAAACCACCCCGAAACTCACCCGAGGCCCCCGGGACCTCAACCAAAAGCACCAACGCATCCTAAAACCTCATTCAAACTTGTTCCAATCATCAAAACACATCTAACAACACCAAAATCATCAATTCTCATCGGATTCAAGCCTAAGTTCTTTAAAAACTTCCGAAATGCACTTTCAATCAAAAACCCAACCAAACGACATCCGAATGACCTGAAATTTTGCACACATATCCAAAATCACCGAACGAAGCTACAACAACTCTCGGAATTCCATTCCGACCCTTGGATCAAAATCTCACCTATCAACCGGAATTTGCCAAAATTCAAACTTTGCTAATTAGAGTTGTCACGCCCCAAACTCGAGGGACATGACCGGCGCTCGACCGGGTATCCCCAGTCAAGCGGACCTGGGTGACTTTTCTATCCCACTTATTACCCCACATCTTCTATTACTTATTAACCAAGTGAAATGACCATACGATTAATTTAGAACACCAATTCATTTCAAAACGTAAACAAGGTACATGGTTACTATCGTGGTTTACATTTTTCATTGCCCCTATATACAAAATACGTATTACGTAAGTTCCTGACCCACGTTTTCTGTCTACGGAGCCTCTACAGATGAAAGAAGTACTACAATATTTGTCGGTAACAAGGCTCCAGATATACCTTTTACAACAGCAAAATAAAACTACGGAAACAAGCGGCCTGAGCCACGTAGGTCCCCGAGAGGAAAGGGGCTCACCAAAATAACTGACGGAAGGCAAAGAGGGAGCTACGATCGGTGTGCTGGAATACCTGCTACATATCCACCTACAATCATAACACGAATGTAGCGCCCCGGCAAAAGGGACGTCAGTATACTTGAATTGTACTTGTATGTATAACAAACTTTGCGCCAAGTAAACTTAAGCCATAGACAAGTAAGTAACAGTAATAGAAACAACAATCAATTCCATAAAGAAAGAACAATCAAGCCAAACAAGTTTTACAAACTCTCCTATTTCCCTTCCACATTTCCACATCAATAGATTTCACATTTTTGCTCATATTTGCATTTCAACACTGATTTCGATCACTTTCCACCCTTATTACCTCGGCCACCCTTATCACCACAACCCGCACCTTATTACTTTGTGTTGCGGCGCGCAACCCGATCTCACCGTACATTTTCAATTCACAAACAATCACAACAACAGCAATGAACAATTCACAAGGATCACAACAACACTTCTTGAGGAATAGCAACAATAATTTTACAAGTGTTTCCATAACCATTAATACTATTTCCGTCATCTTCCACAATTCACAGNAATACCACATATCATAATCACAATTA
This sequence comes from Nicotiana glauca, assembly GCA_026770625.1. Taxonomy (NCBI): domain Eukaryota; kingdom Viridiplantae; phylum Streptophyta; class Magnoliopsida; order Solanales; family Solanaceae; genus Nicotiana; species Nicotiana glauca. The sequence goes on from MU784319.1 coordinate 13,762, forward strand.
TGCAATCACACAAATTTCACAAATTATCCATGTGAATGTTACATACCAAACATTGAACACCAACGAGACGATTTTACAAGGTCAAGGTTAGCCATACATACTTGGAGTCGAATTCCCTTTTTGAACTCCTATTATCAGTCACCAAGCAATCTAGCCACGTCAATCTAGTTTACAAATTAACACATATTTCTTAGAATCTGAAATTCACAATTACTACTCGAACACATTTAGGTTATCAACCCTTCTTTACAAAATTCTTTACTCCTTCCCAACTACTCTTACTAGATTTTTGTTTTTAATAAACATGCATGATGTTTCAACCCCTATTATTAAGAACTAATGCATGAGATTTTTCCCATCTCAATAAATCTGAAAGTCAATGAAAATAGGGTAGGGATTTTACCTGAAGAAATGGAGATGAAGACACTTGCTTTAAAATTTTCCGGACCAGATAATTTGAGGAACAAATTTTTGAAGAAAAGGAACCTTCTCTCAAGAACCCTTCCTCCCTCTCTCTTGTTTTGTTCCGAAAAATGGTTAAAATGAGGGGTTAGGGTGTTATATTAGAAAGGGGGTCGGGTTTTAAATTTTAGAAAATGGAAGTCCGGGTAAGATCTGCGATCGCATTATGCGACCGCATAATTGGAATGTGGTCCGCATATTGGACCGCAGAACTGACCCCAAATCATTGGACATCTCTGCCTGGGTATGCGGCAGGAATGCGGTTCGCATACTGATTATGCGGTCGCATAATGGACCGCATTTTTTACATCAACTTAGCCCAACTCTCTGCTTCACTCTGCGGTAGGAATGCGGTCTGCATAGCTGATCTGCGACCGCATTCTGGACCGCATAAATGATAATTTTCTGGAAAATTATCTCTTTTGATTTTTAAGGGCTTAGATCACTACCAAGGGTCTGAACTGCGAAGAATTCTATACATTCCTAACCTATATTCGCAGTCGACACCACGAGTTACTAAGTTTTGAGACCAAAATTATTTATGGGACCTTACAAGAGCATAATTCTACACCGGACCTCCAAATTCAATTCCGATCGCACTCCTAAGTCACAAATCACCTCCCGAAGTTAACCGAATCATCGGAAATCACATCCGAGCCCTCTAACTCACACGTCAACTTCCAGTTGACTTTTCCAAAACAAGCCTTCCTTAAAGAGACTAAGTGTCTCATTTTCTACCAAAACCAACCCAAATCAATTCTAACACCAAACACTGATAACCAAACATGAAGAAGCATGAAATGAGGGAAACGGAGCAGTAATACATGAGGCAACGGGTCTGGTCGTCGCAGTCGCGTACATGTGGTACACCAAAAATTATTTTGTCATACCTTACAAAGTTATTAAAGGCAAAATTAAATCAAGAAATGATTCTGCTTATGATAATTTTGACCATGACAATTTATTATGATATACTTTTCTCAGTGAAGGAGACATTTACCATATCAATGGTATGATAAAAGATCTTGTAGAACAAAAGTTATTAAGAGCTCCGAAAAAACTAATTTGTTACTATCCGGATGAATAAAATTATTCATGACATTGATATTGTAAAGTCTCAAAAAAGAAATTTTTTGAATTTCAAATGTGTAATTCAAAGTGGTTGGCATATTGAGACTATAAGTGAAAGGAAGATTGAATATCTTCATATTTCTATAATTATACCGGGTAAATATAAAAGGTTACCCGATCTTCTTTCTATTTTTACTACACAAATATAAGCATGATGCTGGAATCATATGCCACAAGTAAACTAGAGGTTTACTCATGACCGGTTGACCATCCCGGTTTAATATGATGCGAAAAATTAATTGAGAATTACATTGGCATATATCGAAGAATAAAAGATTCTTCAAGAATTCTCTTGTGTTGCTTATTATCATGATATACCAGTTAAGGTTGGGATTGAATCCCTTGATTTCTGAAACGAATAAAAGGTGATAAATATATGGGCCTAGTCACCAGCCATGTGGACCATTTATTATTAAATGATTTTAATAGATGCATCTATTCTATGGTCACATGTACATTTGTTATCAATTTGGAGTTTGGATTTTGCAAGATTGCTTGCTCAAATTATTAGAGAATAGTTTCAGAATATAAATTATGATGATTTATCTTGATAATACTGGTTTAAATCCGAGTTGGTTTAGCAGAAATTGTATGCCTCCAATTATAGCTAAATTATTGGTTATGAAAACAAAACTCCCAAAAACAAAATTGGATATGAGGTGTATTATTTAATATACAACAACATTTGTACGCATCTAGCCAAGTTATGAAAATTTCTCCCTATCACAATCGGTTCAGGGTCAGGAACCAAATAATTTTTATATAGAAATATGGATATGCTATATGATTTAATTATGCCACAATACACAGAGATGAGTTCCCAAAGAAGGTTGGAAAATGTGTTGGTAATCCCAACATTAACGGGAGAAAATGGATAACTGAGAAAGTGATACGTGAAATGAATTATTATGAATACATATAGATCCTCATACAAGAAAATATGAACTTGAAGTTCAAGTGATAATTAATGTATAAATTATTGCCAGACGCATTTGTTGACCCAGAGCTAAATGTTATATTTTAGTTGCTCATGCTCCAAATAGAATAAAGTCCATGGGGGACATAGTCTATGGCACGCATGAAGCGTAACAGACCAATCGGTTCCAAAAATAAAACTCCTTGAAGAAGGAGAGGGGCAAATGTTCGAGATTGTCATAATAACGAGGCAAGTGCTCTACAAGAGCACCATGACATAACACTTCGTAAGACCTCCTGTGAGAGGATCAGGTACCTGAAAATAATGAGATAAAGAGATCTCAATAAGTTATGTCTTTATTATGTAATAACTTAACTGATATAAAATAATCGTCGATGATGTTGTTAACGTAATGTAGCGCTCGATATTATTAATATTGACGAGGATCTTGAGCCCAAATCTGTCTTGAAATTTGAACAGATAAATGATTGGCCAAATGAAATACGCAATGAAAATTGACTTCACTTGAAAAATGTGAAGTTGGGCGGATAGTCCCAACACCTGAAAGTATAAAGCCAATGGAGGTATAAATGTGTTCTTGTGCAAAAAGTTCAAATCGATTGACATAAAGATGACTTGTGACACAAGAAAATTAGTAAATATCCTCACATTGATTATATGGGGACATGTTCTCTTATGGTGGATATTGTCATTTCAGGTTTTAATCTGGCAATATATGAAATACTTGATAAGCGTATAATGAAAATCATTGAAGGATATTAATGTTTCCAAGAAATTTATTAAATAAAACTTTAAAAATCCTTATACGGATTGAAACAATCAGGGCGCGTGTGGTATAATCGCCTGTATGAGTAACTATTGAAAGAAGGGTACAATAATGATTCAATCTGTCCTTGTATCTTTATAAAAGGATCTAAATTTGAATTTGTTATAATCTCTATGTATGTTGATGATTTAAATATCATTAGAACTCCCGGGGAGCTTCTTAAAGCAGTAGACTATTTAAAAAAAGAATTTAAAATGAAAGATATTGGAAAGACAAAATTTTGTCTTGGTTTACAGATTGAGTATATGAAAAATGAAATTTTTATCCATCAATCAACATACACTGAAAAGATTTTAAAGTAATTTTATATGGATAAAGAAAATCCATTTAGTACCCCGGTGGATGTGAGATCACTCAATATAAATAAAGATCCATTCCAACTTCATGAAAATAATGAAGAACTTCATGGTCTTGAAGTATCATATCTTAGTGCAATTGATGCAGTAATGTATCTTGCTAACACTACGAGGCGTGACATAACATTTCCAGTTAATGTCTTAGCAAGATATAGCTCTACTCCTACAAGTGGACATTGGAGTGAAATCAAACACATATTGTGTTATCTAAATGGGACTACCAATGTGAGCTTATTTTATGGCAATGATTACAATCTCGATCTTGTTGGTTATGCCGATGCAGAGTATTTATCTAACACACACAAGGCTTGATCACAAATATGCTATGTGTTTACATGTGGAGACATTGTCATATCTCTTCGATCGACTAAGCAATCAATCGTGACTACTTCATCTAATCATGCTGAGATAATTGCTATTCATGAAGAAAGTGGAGAAATGAGGTCTATAATACATCTTATTCGAGACAAATGTGGTTTGAAGTATTGCAAACTACCCACAATTTTGTATGAAGACAATACAACATGCATAGCTCAATTGAATGGAGGATTCATAAAAAGGAGCTAGGGCAAATCACATTTCATCACTGTTATTTTTCATATATGATCTTTAAAAGAACGGTGATATCAATGTGCAATAGATTTGTTCAAGTGATAATATGGCTGATTTGTTTACCAAGTCTCTACCGACGTCAACCTTCAAGAAACTAGTGTTCAAGATTGGGATGTGAATGATCAAGGATGTGAATTGATGCTCTCATCAGGGGGAGTTAATGCACGTTGTACTTTTTTTTTTCTTACAAGATTTTGTTCCACTGGGTTTTCCTTGCAAGGTTTTTAACGAGACAATCAAAAAGCGTATTTCTAAATATGTGTACTCTTTTTCCTTCACTAGGATTTTTTTCCATAGGTTTTTTTTCTAGTAATGTTTTAACGAGGCACATTATCTATGGACATCCAATGGGGAGTGTTATGATAAATATTAAATTATGGTGGATGTCTACTCTTCTTCCATGATCGTCATCTCAAATGTTTAATGACATATTCAATGACATATTTTGTATGTTCAATGACATATTTTCTTCATTTTTTATGCATATATAAAGGTCTTGTAATTGATAGGAAAATACACACAATTGAAGAAGAAAATCTCTTCCTTCTCTCTATCTCTATTTCTTGTTCATGTTTTACAAAATTATTTTTATTTCTTGTTCATGTTACTAAATTACTTTTATTTTATAACAAAAACAACTTTGTATATGCTGTAAGAATTGTTTTTTCTTTTTTTTGCGTGAAAGAAAATAGGAGTTACTATTATTTTAGAAAAAGTGGTTGTTGCTTTGCTACTATTTATAGTGAGACAGTATTATCAATGTGTTTCTCCATTCATGAGTATTGGGGGACCCTCTCACTGTTGGCCAGTTCACTTTTGCCCTGGAGGAGTGCAAATGGCTAATTAATTAGACATTACTACATGCGATGCTGTATTATATTTATTTCTAGCTCGCACTAAATCCAACAACAATAATACAATAGTGTAATAAGAAAATAAAATGCTCACTGACATTGATGATAGTAATACAGTGTGGGCATTTAATGCATTCGGTTTACCCACTAAATTCTCTAACACACTTCCCCGATCCCTACTCCATCTTCTCTGCTTTCTTTGTCAATTCACCCCCCCCCCACCCACCCCCCCCATCTCTCAATGATACTCTTATATACACACAAGATATTTCCTATTCCTATTGTATCAACAAGTTAACTGCTTCTGTCGGTGAAAGATGGTGCAGCTAGATTGCCCCTCTCCTGCTCCCTGCCATTCTTCTCCATCTTACCGGTTACGTACTCTTCACTCTCCATTCTCTATCTATTGGAGTACCAATATTAATTAATTATCAACTTTGCATGACTCGATTAATTCTCTATTACAGTACTAGTGCTGGTGGCCATCAGCTTCCCTGGGATCATGTGCTCAATATTTCGCCCCGACCTTCCCACCATGTAAGTCTTTGACTCTAACCTTTTCTTCCTCAAATGTAATCGAGCTTTTCCTGCAAGTGTGGCATTTGAAATGGTTGATTTCATTTATGATAGCGATTAAAATGGTCATAAGTAGCTGAGCAGTTTCCTTCCCTTCCTACTTTATTCACCTTCTTGTCATACGATTACAGATTTTGATTCCTGGTCAAAAGCCAATTGGATCCCCTATTAACTAGATTAAGTACATTCAAGTCCATACAGAGTTATTTTGTTTACCTAGCTGCACTGCCTAATTATCAGTGTTTTCCTCTCCAAAAACGTCCACCTCCACTCCAAAATAGGTTTAGGTTGGCTTTTATATGAGTTGGAGGTGTCTTAGGATCGAAATAACCGAGTCCCAGTCGAAATAGGACATATTCACCTCTTGAGCTTCGTGGGGCGCTGGCCCTGGCGCTAAAAAATTTCAGCTACTGTAAACTGTGCTGGCACAGCCCTCAAATTTCACTTTTTGCCTTTTTGTCCCAATTTTGCTCCTGTTCGCGCACTTTCGTCCCAAATTGCATCCGAATGATTCCTACACATAGAAATACCACAATTTAGCACAAATCATAATATCAAACATCTCAAATCGTCAAGTCATAGAGCAAAATGTGAGGCGATTTATATCAAAATATGCATACATTAAGCCGATTATCAATCGGATAGGCTGTAACTTGTCATAGTGTCTACTTACAGGATGTCCATGCAGAGAGACTACTAGTTGATCACTCTTCTTTTTGCTGGGAATATAACAAGGAGTCTCCCTCTCTTTCAAATGAAACTCCAAAATTCGAGGTACTCGTTATACATTGCTTTCATGCCACAGGCCAGTGACATCAAATTCTTAGAAGAAGTTATCTGTTGTTGCTCTGCGTTGATATTGAACAATCATATTCTTTTGGGAATTTAGAACTACTTGATCCTCTTGTTGACTCTGGATTCTGAACTGATTCTTGGTTGTATCTGAAACCTTATGAGATAAGATAGTATTTAAAATTTATTCTTATCTTATATGGCTGAGCATAAGTTTGACCTTTTAATTTGTCTAATTGATGAGTCTCTGTGTATTCATTTTTTTTTTTTTATGTTTTCCTCGAACATCGTTTAATTGCCAGCAATTAAAAATAATGGTTTGTTATCGTCTCCTTTCTTTTCTTCCATAACCATTATCTCCACTCTCTGTTCTCGTAGATGAGAAATAATTCGACATAGCTAAGGGAACCAGTGCATCCAAAATGAATCCAATATTGGCTATATTCAAAATGAATCCAAGTTTTGTAACTGCTGTATTACATTGTTGTATGGAGAAAGCTGGCTTTCAGATTCTTAGATTCATGATTGACTAATTGCTTCAGGTGTGTGGTCAGAGTTCAGCAAATATCAAGCTCAACCATGCCTTATATATGAAACTTTTTGGTATTTCAAGTAAAGAGAGAGTTTCCTAAGAATCATATTGTGTGATCATCTGTGGGACAATTATCTTTTTAGTATTCTGTTCCATGAATGAAAAAACGCAACTATGCCCCATCTTAACTCTTAACCACTTCCTTTACATTTTGTCTGATATTGGAACATCGGACATGATATTAATGAGTCTGCCATAACTTTGTTGCTTATATTTGAAGGGTCTTAATGGCATTACAGTTTCTGTGGTATGTTTCTTTTTTCCAATATTCAATTCCTTTTTCAGCGCAACTGTGTTTCCTTGCCGTGTTCCATGGAATTGATGAAAGAGATTGCTACTCTCGAAATTGAAATAATGCGTTTGGAACAATACCTACTCTCACTTTATCGGGCAGCTTTTCAGCAGAATCTCCCAGCTTTATTGGAAACTCAGAAAAGCCATTTACAGGGCAAGATAAACTCACCTACCCAGTGTACAACTAACCAATCATATTCCAGTGTGGAACTAGATATGTCAAGATGTGATACGGACCAATATGATCGAATATCCACTACATCTGCTTTGGCTGGTTCAAGTGATCAGATGCAGACTGCTAAGAAGTCAGCGTCTAGAAGGGTTATACATCCAACTTCTGAACATTTACATATAGCTAAATTGGTGTTACATTATATGTTATTTCAGTTAGAATTTTCTGTGTTCTTTCCTCGAGGCATATTTGAGTGACAAAATGTCTATTATGAGTAACTGCAGGAAAAGTTTGCTGATTCTATCCACCGTAGCCTTGCAGATCATCTTAGTGCCTCTCGCATGGATGACATTCTTAGTTATCCTGATAAGCTGTCTGAAGAAATAGTCAGATGCATATCCTGTATATACTGCAAATTTGTCAACCCTGAAATTCTAGCTCAAAAGGGGTTATCAGTTTCTTCTACTTCATCATTGTCATCATCGAGCACATTTTCTCCGAGAAATCTTTCTGGCAGCTGGAGCCCACATCACAATGAGGATAGCACTGAGAAATATGAATTTAAAGTCTGTAAAGATGATAGGCCATATTCTACAATGATAGAAGTTATGAAGATATGTCTAGATGATGATTGTTTCAATTATGCCACAACAATGCTGCATAAGTTCAGGTTATTCACTTGAAAGTTCAAACGCAAGTAGTTCAAATTTAATACGATTTCTAGAGTTTGAGTATTAGGATCTTCAATACCTGCTAGTGTGGACTTGATTAAGAGACGCATGTTAAGAACTGCTTGAGAAGCTTACCTATATAAATCGACCAGTTTGAACTTCTCATCCTTTTCTCTCTATTAATTTGAAAGCCGTAAAGGTACCGTACCATCTGGGGAAAAAATTAATTGTAAATTGTAAGTTTTACAACATCTGAGATTATTTCAACTGTGTAAGTTGTTTTTCTCCCTCCCTTTCTCCACTAATCACGGCTAAAGAGCAGATGCAACTTCTAAACGGAGAAATGACCAGAAACAATCTGGAAATACTCAATATAGTTAAAAGTTTGTTCTTACTAATTTTATGATCTGCAGGTCACTGGTTAAGAGCCTTGAAAAGGTTGACCCAAGAAACATGAAGCGCGAAGAAAAGCTAACATTTTGGATCAATATTCACAATGCCCTGGTGATGCATGTATGATTTTCTTAAAGTTTCTCTTGAACATTAACTTAATACTTCATTTTACTTTAAAACAAAATGATCTGGATTATCCCATATATTGATGGAAAGAACTTACGAATCTACAAAATCATCTAAGGTGGCACTTTTGCTTTAGAATTTCAACCTTTCAATTTTCATATATTTTTTTTTGATTTTGCACCGGGTGTCCGAGTCTCTTCGAGCCCCGACTAATCCCGGGGGTGCACAGGCCCTCGGCAAGGAGTTTCCCGCAAGTGCATCACGGTTAATTCAGGTTTTACCCAGTCCGATGGCCCTCCATATTCTTGTTGGGAGAATGACACTCTCAGTTATAGTTCTCATCGGCAGTACAACAGTATCATATTAGGACTAAATGTGCTGTTCAATAATCATATAAAGTGCCATTATGGAATGCAATATACTTCCTTTCAATTGGCTAAGTATAATTAGTACTTGTATCGAGTATTCATGCACTCATTGGTGAAGACTAACATTTGATATGGCCTCTTGGCCTCCTAATCTGGTGGTTACACAGTTTGTCTTTATTTTTAACTATTTTATCTTTCCTTCTGAGACCTGTTATGAGGTACTATATGACTTCTTCGCAGGCTTATTTAGCCTATGGAACTCAAAATTCTGTCAGAAGTCCTTCAATCTTGAAGGTAAAAGGAATAGCCTACTTTTATTTATATTTACTAGTCTATCTATAGTATTAGGAAATTTGAGATTTGTTGTAAAAATATGCAGGCAGCCTATAATGTGGGTGGACATTGCGTAAATGCTTATGTCATACAGAACTCCATATTAGGGATACGACCACACTACTCTGCACCGGTATGCTTAATTCTAGCAACATCTTATTACTACTAAGTTCACATGCATATGTAATTCCATAATAAAATCACATAGGTTTCTGTTGTACTTCTAGATTCTTCTTTTTTTGCGATCTTACTGTGGAGCGTCAGCATTATATTCTTCAAGTAATGAAATGTTGCCGGATACTATTTTAGTTTTAGAGAAATCAGAAATGCTTGGGAATATTTGCATACTTTACTTGATAAAAAGATGCTTGGTAATCTTAATATTTTGTCCTCGTCAGTTTAAGGAAGGCGTGCTCTGACAAGGGGGAGATGCCAATAAAGTACAAATGTAATTTCTAACACTTGTTATCCTCGAACTTGAACTAGTATGCTGGACGAACATGACTGTCATAGTGTTGCTGTCTTCAGTTTTGCTACGACTGCGCAACAGCATAGTGATGGTAACCTGGTTTACATGATAAGTAAAGAAAGATGCAGATGAAAACAAACAAGTATAGCTAGTTGAAGCATACTTATGCTTCACAACATGCGCACTGTCTTATCGAACTTCTTCTTTTTCTAAAGTGTATTCCTGTTCCAGCTTTGCAACTCCGATGTTGTAATTTTCAAATTCAGATCCTAATGATATGAGATGACCCATACGGATTAGCATTTTACATGCAAAAAGAGTGGGATAGGGAAAAAATTGTCTAAAACAAAGAGGGAGGATCTTTTGTAGCATGCCTTGCTATCACTGTTTCAAAATTCTGTATTGATGTTTATTTTATATATGGACTGGATGCTTCTCTAACACAATATTAATGCAGTGGCTACAGACACTGTTTTCTCCAGGGAAAAAGCTTGTGGTAGGAAATTCCAGACACGCATATGCCATTGAGTACCCTGAACCACTTGTTCACTTTGCACTCTGTTTGGGTGCATCTTCTGATCCTGCGGTAATGTTCCTGCAAGCTTAGCTAAAATATTTCATGGACTTCTCATTATTAGATTGAATATTCAATGTCACCATGTGCATTGTGAGAATGAATTTCAATCTGACCATGTAATCTGCTGGGCATATGCAGATCCGGGTTTACACAGCGAAGAATGTATTTCAGGATCTTAAGGCAGCAAAAGAGGAGTTTATACGACGTACTGTTTGCATTAACAAGGACACAAGGATTTATCTTCCCAAAATCATATGCTATTTCGCAAAAGATATGTCTCTGAGCATGGATGGACTACTTGAAACTGTCATGGGATCTCTACCGGAAACTCAAAGGAAACAAGTCAGATCCTGCATGAAGAGCAGTCCCGATAAGTTCATTTATTGGTTACCACAAAGTTGGACGTTTAGATATTTGATCCAGAAACAAGTAATCCAAGGAAGATTATCTATTTAACTGTCAATATTAGCTTAGTACTTATTTCTCTTCTTTAATTGCTAGGACGTGTCTGCTGGATATTCAGTAAGTTATTAAAAAGAGATGTGGCAGTTTAAAAGATGGGGATATGTCCTACCATATGACGAGAAGTGTAAGTAAATTAAGGACTCTCTTTATCTTTACTTTACTACCACGGTGCCTCCAGTATGCGGTGTATACTCAAAATTATGTCAAGACGACTTTTCTATTTTGAACAATTACTTTTACTATTCTTTTCCCCCTGAAATTCTTATTAAGTTTGTACGCCGAAATACACGGTAAATTGGTAACATGATCCTCAAAGAATGTACTAATATGTTTTGTTTTGTCCTACATGTCTGCTTTGTTTCCGAAATGAGCATACAATTTCATAAGCTTTTTTTACTACACAGAAACGATTCATAAGCTGGTTGTGATAGGGGTACTGCTTTTTCATGACTTGACGAGGGTATTTTTAACGTAATAGCATAATATAACATGTTTTTTTTACACTTAGCTTATCAATGTATTGGTCAAAATCTGATCATCATGACCAAGTTGCCTCGCACCCCGCTTCGAAATTAGGCGGTAAAAATCGATAGAGTCCACTCCATTCCTCTTCCCAGACATCCGACCAATCGGGAAAGGCAACGCCTAAGATCACGACTAGGATATGTCAGTAACAAAAAAACGTCGAGTTAGGCAAAGGGGAAAATGACTCCAACTATATATAGTCAAGAAAAGTTCTCAACAAGGGAGGAAAAAATGAAAAATGCTCTGTCTTTGCATCTTCGAAAATAGGGAAAAGATCCAAAAGAATATATGTAAACCTATTTTCTCATCAGTTGATGAGAAAGACTACATTCAATATTAAGAAGATCTATCATGCCTTTTTCATCTCATATATTATTCTTGTCATTTAATGTTTCGATCCGGGGGTGAATACATTTGGCTAAGATTTACCCCTTCATCTTTGATTGATTTGTTCAAAATATTTTTATATCTTTTGAGTCAAACAATCAGCATATACAAATAAATCAAATTTCGTTTTGACTTGAACTCTAGACATGCTGATCACGCAACTTTGCCTTATAAAAAAGACTAAGCGGTTGTTGCAAATATAATTCGGTTTACAAATCCGGAGTCGAACTAAAGTTCTGCTACAACTGTTTACTATCACTAAGAAGACAAGCTCGAAAAATTCGTACGTTATAAATATTAAATTTTTTATATCTAAGTAACTAACAAATTAAGGGAGTTGATTACCAACTAAAGATACTGGAGGTTGGAGAAAAGATTAAGGAGAGGTCTAGAGTTATGACTTCCCCAATTATTGAAATCCTTCCTCCTACGTCTTCTGCAATTTCTCCCAAGTATTCCCTACTGATCGTGAGTACTTTGGGTGTCGTAATTCTCTCTCAAGCAACTACTACAATTTACTAGACATATTATCTCGAACTACGCTCGTTGTCCTAATTCACCGCTCACTATGATCGCACCAAGGTTTCCTTATATCTAATCTCACCTTTAAACCCTTCGTATTGATTTTTCACATACGTCAGGAGTGATGTTGTTCAACAACTACCTAAATGTATACCCTTTCTCAAGAAATACACACTAAATAGGCACAGTTAATTGATGGTCATTCAATCAACAACAATAAACACGTAGTTAAACAAGTAGAGAAATCCAAAGACCAAATTATATAAAAATGTAATAAGAAATAATCCTACAAAATGTTGATACCAAATTTTTTCCTCATATTTTTAAACTATATATATATATATACACACACACACACACATACTTTCAATATAGTACATATGCATCATCATTTAGCTTATAATCCTATACAAGTTTTTTTCATAATTTTCCATAGTTTTTAAAGGTTTTAAATTAATCTTTTTCTGCATTTTATTATATAAATACCCAGTAATTATCTTTCAAATTATTTTTCTAATGATTTAATCATATAAACTTATCATTTACACCAACATGAATGTTTTTAAATATTTTACTATATTTTTTATAATTAGATTTGCATTTTGGTTAATTGCACCTTTTTGCAATAATCACCCATTTTCATGTATAATTACATTATTTATGAAAAAAATAATTTTTATATTTTTATAATATTGAGTGGTTATTTTTAATAATTTTAGTGCACACATAATAATTTTTCTCATTTATTAATTACTTTTATAAATTATTTTTTGTTAACTATTGGGTATTTAAAAATTAGCCTAAATTCTACCTATTTTTGGACCAAGCAATGGCCCAAAACCTAATACATTAGCCCAAACTAAATTAACCCAACCCCATAACCCGGTTGCGACCCGTCCAAACAAACCTGGCCTAGCTCCCTTCTAATCGTGGCCGTTGATCTCTAAGATCAGCGGCCCGAATCAAACCACCCCCTTTAACTACCCAAACACCCTAACCCTAACCTTATTCTCACCGACCGCCGCCCTCATATCCTTACCTCCTTTCTCCCTCCTAGGAACCCTAGCCATCGCTGCCCTAATGGGATTCAATATGGGAACTCAATATGGGATTCCATGGTTATTCTTTGCCATATACGACCTCTCCCTTATACTGGTTACTCTTCTATACTGCTTGCCTAAACATGGCAAGCAGATCTCATCAAGATCGAACCAAAATCGGTTTAAATCCTTGAACTTTTTGCTATTCCGTCTATATTCATCCTTTGTTCTATTATAGGTACGAATCTCTATGTATTTTCTATTGATTCTTACTTACCCTAAAACTAGGGTTTTTAGAGCGAACCAAAATTGATTCGATTCTCTGATTTTAAGTGTTATTATGTCTATATTCATCATATGTTACTATTTTCGTGTATATTCTGGTAATATTTATTTTTCCTAAAAAACTACGGTTTGCTCGACTTCTCCTAAATGGATTCAGAATCAATTTCGCATGCTATTATTTCCTTTTTTAAAGATTGATTGGTTGTTTTTCCTTGTTTATGTGTTTAATTTTGCTACTATAAAAACCCATTCCCCTTCCCCTTTCTAGACAGAAGTTCAATCACTATTTTTTACTAAAAATTAAGGTTTCTATTATGTATTTGCTTACTACATTATTGTGTTTGGCTCTTGGCCGGCTGAAAGCCAAGGCTACCGAATTTCTATGTTCTCGACCTCTTTTGGGTATGAGCACTGTCCTGGGTTCTTGAAACCATTGGAACTTGACACATTTGAGACTCTAGATCCTTACTGCAGTTCTTTTCTTGTTTATTGAACAATCACTGGTTACTTTCTAACCTTTACAATGTTTATTACGTTCTAATTAGCATGTTCTCTAAATTGCATGATCTAATATGTTCTCCTGCCTATAATTGCTAGCTTAGTAATGTCTTTGCACCTAACTTAGTTAATTTAGACAGAATAAAACATGCTTAGTTAGTATTATTTTGATTACATGGTTTAATTCATGTTCGTCGGCCTAATTATGAATTTTCAGTGATTAATTGATGTTATTGACTTGCCCTAAATGTCGTATGCTCCTACGACTATTGTTGCCACTCTATGTGTCCTTGCCATGACCAATCAGTACCTCTAATAACTTATGATCTTTTTGAAACTAATCTTCTTTGACACCTGATCTTATTTGTATTATACTTTTTAATCTTGAGTTTGGTATAATCTTATCTTTTAAGATCTAAATTGGTCGTATTACTTGATTTTATTAGCCTATTTCCCTTGCATGTTAACTTTACAATCCTACATTCTTTGTCTCTTATCATATGTTACCCTACCCAATATGTCAGTTCATTATCTTATAAGTTTGCAAATGCTTTTCCTAACCTATTACTTTACTATTATTTTCACTGGTTGTTTCCTATCATGAGTTTAATTCTGGGGTTGGATGAATGCCAAAGCCCTCCCCCTTAAGTCTCCTCTATCAACCTCCCTAGTGTGAGCACTACCCTAGGTACTTGAAGCCCTTGGGAACTCGGACACACTAGGGTCCAAGGTTCTTTGCCACTTTTCCTAATTGCTCAACTTTGCACCCTTTTTAACCTACTGGATAAACTAGTTGGTTTATGTAAATGGTTGTTGATTAGCTCTAGATACTGGGTTTTGGCTATGAAGATTGTTTCTGGGCTATGTTGAAGCTTGTAGGATATGATATTAAAGGCCTAGCCAGGCTGGGTATACTTTGGGCCCGCCTTAAGCCTACTATAGCTATTTTATAATTTTGTAATTTATTTCACTCATTGGTCTGTAATAATGTTATAATAACAATTTGGTGGTAGTAAAAATGGGAAACTAGGTGTATTCTAATTTTTTGCATCGGGTAGAAATCCTATATATAGGTGTATAATTTGCTCGAGCATGTTCTGCTACTATGTGTGTTAGATAACCTACCTATAGGGCTTGAGTATTTAATCCATTTAACATATTCTGTTTCTATATGTTTGTTAGATATCATGCCTATAAGAAACAAAATGACCAATGTTTCAATTTGCATCAGCATATTCGTTGGATACTATGACCATAGGGTTAAGTTAGTTTATGTTATGAAAAATTGCATTCTAGGAATAATGCCTATAGGGATTTAATTGGTTAATGTATTGTTGCTATAATTATTCACTTAGGAGACATGCCTATAGGAGCTAAAATCAGTTCAATCGCTAATTGTAGAAATCCTGCCTATAGGGGTAATCCCACTCGCTTTTTAAGTGCTAATATTAAACTTTCAACATTGTTTCGATGCCACTATTAGAAAGCATGTCTATAGGATCAAACTGAATAATTCTGAATGTCTTCCATGGCTATCACTACTAACTACTACGTAAGTTACCTAGATAACATGTATATAGGTTTAGTCGCTTATACCCTGCAATCAATAGGCATTTGTGTAGTCGCTCAGAAGTTGTATCTAAAATGGCACCTTGCATATGAAACTGCCGGCATGTTTGAATTCCCACATCACATAGATACCATGCCTATAGGGGTTAATGACTTTAACACGCCTCAATTCTGGAACTGTCAAACGTCTAATTTGTTTGTGTGCATTTATTGTCTAAGCGTGGATCCAATCCACCAAAAAGTTCTCTCTCCAGGAAGAAGAGTGAATAGTAATTTTGTCACTATTCATCGGGCATATCTCTGAAATCCATCAATTAAACATCATAAAATTGGTCTTAAAAGAACACCCTCCTCATCCCAAACAACATCCCTTTGTTTTCTTCCTAATTTCTATATCAAGAAGATACATATCTTAAATTTTATTATCGAAATTACTGTAGCGTCTAGTTTTCTTTTCAAAACTGCTTCGTTATTCTTGTTTGATACGTGAATCTGTTCTGCTTTTCTTTCAAGTTGATGGTTTGTTGAAGAATCTAGCTTGAGAATTCATTTTTATATAGTGGACGAATTACTATATCACGCATTTGTTATTCATGAATTAACAGGTAAGTTCAAAGCTTTTATATGTCCATACTAGGAAACTGGGCTACCATATATGATTATACGTATATGATTATTCATAAACATCAAGGTTTGAATTACTGTAGCTAACAGATTTTGCTATTTTGAGAGACCTGCATCTTTTAAGAGAAAAAAAAGTATGACATTCAGCTAGCAGCTAGAAAAATCGTTTTCGGGTTTTGAGGTCATCAATGGCCTCCTCTTCCGGAGGCCAGCCTCCTCCAATGGATTGATTGGCTCCACAAGCTCCTAATGTCGTACCTAACAATAGCACACAGACAAAAACACCATTAGATTACTCAAACATTCTTAAACCAAACATAATCAATGTGAGCATACAAAGCAATGCAAATGAGAAAACTACTGTTGATCCTATTCCTGAGCGAAAAATAACAATTTTAAATGGACAACCAGTTGTTAGGTTTACGGAGGCAAAAATTGATAGACTGAATGTGATTGAGGATCTACAATATGCAGTGGTTGGTAAGTTTGCATATGGATGGCCAGAACTTAGTGAGATCCATCGAATTGTACCATCAATGTGGTATAAAGGGTGAATACAATATTGTCTATTTGAGAGACAGGCATATCATTATACGTATGACGTTGTGGTAGAATTTTGTTGATTTTACGTCTAAAGGAACTCAATACGTCAAGGACAAGAATGGCCAAGAATACCAATTTCGACCTTTCAAGTATGATATGAAATTTAAGGCAGGAGGATAAACTCCAATGGCTATGGCTTGGATCTCTTTTCCGGGTTTATTACCTACTTACTTTGTAAAAGAGTGTATTTTTTCACTTGCCTCAGCTGTTGGGAAATCGTTACATTTGGACATGGCTACTATAAATAAAACTCGACCTAGTTGTGCGAGGGTCAAAGTTCTTGTAGATTTGTTAGCTGACCATCCGAAAAATGTAAGAATGGACATTTTTAATGAAGCTTCAGGTGAAACATGGACTAAATGGGTAAACATCAAGTATAATATGATTCCTAAGTATTGCAAGGAATGCAGATTACAAGGCCGTGGTTATTTTGAATGCTGGAACTCTCATCCAGAACTATCACCTTATCATCAAAGCAATCAAGATGATAAAAATAACAAGGAGCAGACTCAGTTGCATCATAATCAACCATTGATGATCTTAACCGGTGGGAAAGTTGTAGGAAATGTCAAGCCACCTGGGGAACAATGGAAGGAAGTTAGAGACAATCGTATCAAGAACAATGGAAATCGAGTGATTACAGGGAAAGAAATTGTACCTGTTAATTCAATTAAAGGGCAGCAGCTCAAAGGATCTAATAATTCAACTCAAAATAATGTTGCAACATCAAAGGATGCAGTAGGCAAGTAAATCGTCTGTTCAAAATAACGATCAGCAAAGAAATGGAAAAACAAGAGAGGAAGATTCTTCAGATGATGTAGTAGATAATCAACAAATTCAGATAAATAACAGGTTTGCAGCATTAGAAGAACAAGATGGTGATGAGGAAGACAATAACCAACAGGTTGTTATGAAAGAAAAAAATTTCTCAAGCAAACCAGAAACTAATACTAACAATGCAAGAGCTCTAAATCCTAAAGCATCTCATTTTACACCAAATCTACTGGAGCAGGAAGTACATCAAAGACGGGCAAGAAAAAATTTCAAAATGAAAAGGAGAATGCAATAGGTCAAAGTAGTCAAAAAGAATATACAACAGCTTGGACCAGCAGAACATTCAAGGAGAATCATGTTAAAACTAACCAATCCTGTCAGGAGATTCCATCCCAGGCTACTGAGATTGATGCAGCGTTAAAGGTGGTCAATCATGATAGCAGACTGCAGTTTGATGGTAGAACAGTTTGGAATAAACAAGATGAAAAGGATCTAGATGAAAGTGCACTACCAAAGGGTGCTAGTGGAGAAGAGGAATCATCAGATGAATAAAATGATCAGGAAGAGCAAAGTGTCAACAATAAAAACAAGGAATAAACAACAAGTGAAAGCATCAGGATCATTGAGGAAGAGAGTGTGCAAGGAGAGAATAAGCAGACAACAACAAAGGAAAGCGATAATCAGAAAATTTTGAGTCCTAATCTTAAAAACGTTTTGACCTCCAGCTAAACCTAATATACCTGTTGAAAAACCTACTGGAGAAAAGGCTTTAACAGTTTGTCAGGAGGAAGCTAAAATAACTAAGGGCCAGAAGGAATATGGAGCTGGGAGGATTAATGTAGCAAACTCCATCCAATCATGTCACAATGAAGAAACTAATAGAAGTAATGCAGATAAACAAGTCGCAACAACAGGAAAGTCAGTTCAGGAGAGGAGGAACACTGTCATGACTCCTACTAATGTCCAGCAGCAGTTGACAGAACCAAAGAAAAATTTGGAAGTGGAGGAGCTAAATGATGGCAGAGGAAAAGATCTTGATGATGAATCTACTACATAGAATTTTAAAAATATGGCAAGGCAAGGTGATCTCTCACCTAGGCTCATGGACAGGCAGATCAAGAGGTAGAGGAAAGAAGAAAAATATAAGGGAGATTCAAAGTTCAGTTACTGGGGTTCAAGCACGAAGGACCCTAACCAAATCCCACAATTAATGATGAATGCTATCATTAGGAATGTGAGATCAATGAATACAAAGAAAGCATTTGAGAGGCTTATTACTATGCACAGGAAATATCATTATCATTTCATAGGAATAATGGAACCAATGCAGAATCCTAGGAAGCTAGAAATACAGGAGGAAAATTGGTATGTTGCAGGCCTTCTCTAATGTTTCAAACAAGATATGAATTTTTGTAGATGAGGATCATGGGGTAGAGGTGATGATTAATTCAGAAAAATAGTTGACGATGAAGCTAACAAATATGGATACTCAAACCTCTTTCATTGTCACATTTGTTTATGTTAAATGTGACTCCATAGAAATAATTGAACTATGGGATAGTATGTATTACCTTGCAAGGGACATGACTTTTCCATGGCGTGTGGCAGGAGATTTCAATGTTATTTGGGATGAAGAGGAGAAGTTTGGTGGATTGACAGTATCAATGAATGACGTAAATGAGTTTAGGCATTGTATCAATACATGTAACCTCACATATTTAGGCTTTAAAGGAAGTATATTCACTTGGTGGAATGGGAGAGCTGAAGATGATTGCATTTTTGAGAGACTTGACAGATGTTTGGCAAATCTGGGATTTTAGCAGATGTTTCCTACAATTGAAGTCATGCATTTATATAAAACAGGATCTGATCACAGTCCTATGGAACTGACATGTAACACTAATGTTATTCCATTTAAGAAGTCTTTTAGATTTCTTAACTTCTGGACAAAACATCCTACTTTCAAGGATGTAATGAAGGAGAATTGGAAAGTTGATTCATTGGGGATCCTTTCTTTATGTTTAATCAGAAGCTAAAGAGGTTGAAAAAGGCTCTATCTTCATGGAGCAGAAAAACATATGGGGATATTTTTCAAAAAATTTCAAGCTTGGAGGATGTGGTGCTTGTTCATGGGGTAGAGTTTGAAAGAAATCCTGCACAACAAAGCAGACAAAGGCTGCAGAAAGTTCAATCAGAACTGATCAGATACCTGGCTCTAGAAGAGGATTTTTGGAAGCAGAAGGCTGGTATGAAATGGTTTCAAATGGAGATAGGAATACAAAATTTTCCATGCACAAGTGAATGGTAGAAGAAAAAGACTACAAAAGGATTCAAAACTCATAGGGAAGCTAGTTGGAGGAAAATTTTGAAATAGCAGAAGAAGCTTTGATATTTTTTCAAAACCAATTTCATGAGGGTTCAGATCCTACAGATTTTAGGATAATAGCGAATGTACCTTCAATGGTATACAGTGTGCAGAATATGTCATTGATGCAGCAGCCTACAAGAGAGGATATTAAGCTTGCAGTATTGGGGTTGAATGGTGAAAGTGGGGGAGGACCAGATGGATTCACAGGTTGCTTCTTCCACTGTTGCTGGGATATAATTGAGGAAGACATAGTGGAGATGACAAAGGCTTTCTTCGATGTCCATGACCTTCCTAGATTTATAACTCACACAAACCTAATATTGCTGCCAAAAAAAAGAAACAGGTTGAAACATTTTCTGATATGAGACCTATTAGTCTGAGCAACTTCATCAACAAAGTGTTTTCTAGAGTAATACATTAAAGAATGGTTGGAATGCTACCAAACCTGATTTCAGAAGAACATGTTGGCTTTGTCAAGGGGAGAAGCATAGTAGAAAATGTATTGCTAACTCAAGAGATAGTTATTGATATCAAATTAAGGACTAAGGAAAGACCTAATGTTGTTCTAAAGTTGGACATATGAAAGCTTATGATAGACTGTCTTGGCTCTTTCTAACAAAGGTTTTAAGGAAGAAGGGATTTGAAGAAAGGTTTGTAGGACTGATATTTGGAGTTGTCTCTAATAATTGGTACTCAGTGCTGATTAGTAGACAACCCTATGGTTTTTTCAGATCAACCATGGGTGTGAAACAAGGGGAGCCATTATCACCTATTTTGTTTATCTTAGCAGCAGATGCAATGTCAAGAAGTTTGAATGCATTACATACCAACCTGGAATTTTCTGGATTTGGAATGCCAAAATGGAGTCCCAAGATCAATCATCTAGCTTATGCTGATGGTACAATCATTTTTTGTTCATCCAATGCTACTTCTTTGAGACTGGTGATGGAAGTCTTGAAAGCTTACAAAGATGCATCTGGTCAGTTAATCAATAGGACAAAATCAGCTACTTATTTACATGAATCAGCTAGTGCAGAAGTGATGGACAAGGTACAGAGGATCACTGGTATATCTAAACTGAATTTTCCATTCACAAACCTGGGCTGTCCAATTTTCTATCTCAGAAAGAAGATAGATTATTACAAGGAGCTCATTACAAAGGTAATGGACAGGCTACAAAATTGGAAAGGGAAGTTACTATCAATAGGTGGAAGGGAAGTACTTATAACTAGTGTGCTTCAAAGTATGCCTATTCACCTGTTGTCTAGAGTAAATCCACCTGCATATGTGATCAACAAATTGCACAATATTTTTTTGGAATGACTCAATGGGTGTCTCAAGAAGACATTGGGCATATTGGAACAATCTATGCTTACCATGTGAAGAAGGTGGTGTTGGATTCAGATCCTTGCATGATATGTCCATAGCATTGTTCTACAAATTGTGGTGGGATTTCAGAACAAAACCAACCTTGTGGAGTGCATTTATGTGTCAAAAATATTGCAAAAAGCTCAATACTATGATAGTACCTTGGAGATGTGGATCTCATATGTGGAGGAAGATGCTTGAATGCAGAGATCGTATTGAGCATCAAATACTATGGCAACCTAAGATGGGATCTTCATTATTTTTGGTTCGAAAATTGGATAGGTCTGGGAGCTCTATATTTTGTCACACCATCAGATTTTACCTGCGATGAGTCAATTCAAAATATTTATGACGTGGTACAGAATGGACAATGGGATGAGAAGCTGCTCAATGAGATCTTACCAACTGATCTTGCCACTCATATTCTAGAAAACTTAAAACCACCAGCAATGGAGTTTATTCTTAACAACCCTGTATGGATGCTTGAGACTATGGGAGATTTCAGTGTGAAGTCAGCATGGGAATACTTGAGAAGAAGGAATGACCCCTGTAATGCATATATAAAAATCTGGGTGAAAGGTCTCCCTTTTAAGATTGCATTTTTCATGTGGAAATTATGGAGAAACAAATTACCTCTAAATGATTTCTTCAGAAGGCTGGGGTACTCAATGGCATCAAAGTGCTGGTGTTGTGCAGAACCAAAAGAAGAAACAATGCAGCACTTATTCTTTACATCAAGACCTGCCAAAACAGTATGGAAATTATTTTTGGGACCTGCAGGGATTGCAATAGATGGAAGTTCTTTTCACCAGGCTATAATTAGATGTTGGACAGCTGATGTCTTACCTCGACTACATCCTATTCTTCAGGCTTTACCATCAGTGATAGTATGTGAATTGTGGAAAAGAAGAAACAGCTACAAACATGGAGATGCAGTCACAGTTAGTAGAGTAATTTATCAGATATCAACGACTATGCAATTCTTAGTCAGATTCAGAAAACCAAGCATGCAGAATGTACCTCATAAGTGGCCAGACTTACTTAATATGATGGAGAATTAAACACCTAAGCTACAGTACACTAAGATATTGTGGGAATTTCCTAAGGAAGGCTGGATCAAATTAAACGCATGTGGGATTTCTAGGGGAAATCCAGGCAGAAGTTTTATTGGATACGTATTGAGGAATGAAGAAGGGGATATATTATATGCCTATGGAAAGGAAATTCAGGAAGTTTCAAACACTGTTGCGGAGGCAAATGCACTACTGGAAGCATTGAGATATTGTGTGGAAAATGATTATGTCCTAATTGAAGTTCATACAGATTCCATGGTCATCGTGAAAGTTATAACTGAAGAGTGGGTTGTTCCGTGGAGTATCGCAGAAGCAGTAGAGGAAATCAAAGATATGATGAATAGGAGTAATGTGATTGTTTCACACACACACTCAGAGAAGGGAACAAACTTGCAGATCACTTGGCTAATTATGCTCTAGACCATGGAATCATTGAAGTACATAATTTTTGGGAGCTGGACATTCAAGGAAGAAAGATAGTGAATGATGATAAGTCACAATGCCCCTATCTACGAGTGAATATTGCAAGAGGCTAAGAAAAAAAGGGAGCAACAAGATGGACTCGCAATCTAGAAGGAATTAAAAGGAAAAGCTTGAAAAGGAGAATCAAAAGCAGAAGAGGCATATACAACAAATGCAAATAGCAAATACTTCGGGAGGAGGTCTCAACATACCTTGCTCTAGCTAACCATGTGTTCTATTTTGCAGCAAAGAGATTGGACTCTCTTACTGTGATTAGCTCCTACTAGTAAGAAGTTGTTCCCCAGCCAGGTTCCCTGGATCCACATGTTCCTAGCCGGGCCTAAATGGATGAATGAAGAAGGGCGCCCGTGTAGACTTCAAGAGCTCTTGCTCTGCCTATCCTCCTACTTCTTATTTTGGGGGTCATAGAAAGATACGAACCACCTACTATTCTTTCGTACTTTCTTCTTTTTACCACGCGATAGGTCAGCGAAGCCTGAGCGGGCGCGAAGAAGGAAAGGCCAAACATTTCGGCCTAACGGGAATGAGCAACGACGAAATGAGGTGCTGGTAACAGTCACATGCCTTCCTTAGTGATTAACTCTCTTTGGTTAGTATTAACACCTAGTGTTCATTCCCAAAAAAGAAAATCACTAGTTAGTAACATGGACACATACAGTTTATTGACAAGGGTAGAGTTTACATTTTGGAGAGCAGTAACAACAACACTCATTTTGTTTATCACAAAAGGACCATGGAACATGTACATTTATGTACACATTGACCGGAGATGGAACATAAAAATGTCAATGATACAGATGGAAATAGATGAACCAAAAGATGCTTTGGACCTTCAATGTTTGATACATTTTGGTAATAACAGAAACCAGGCAAAGATATAAGTAAAGGAACAATCCAACACTACAAAAGATAGTGAAGTCAATGGGCATATTCATTCACATGGTGAGACTATTAATATAGGGAGTTGGGAAATGAATATTACAGTTATGCATCGTGATGCAGATCAATATGCTATTGCAGTGCATCTGTGAAAAAGCACGTGGGAATTAAAAATGTAAGCTTCGGGCTCAATACGAGAAATCAGAATCTATTTTAACCCTAAGACCAATATCCAAAAATTACATTGCTACTGATCAAAAATCAATAATCCTAGTTAACGAACAAAGCTAAAAAGAATAAATAATAAGAACAATTAGAACATATGCAAGCAAAGAAAAAGAAAAAATAAATACAGAACTTAGCTTTCATTTTTTTCGTTTATTCAGGAAGTCTTCTTTTGCCTTCCTTTTTCTTCTTTTTTTTAAATCAAATTCCAGCACCCAGGATATCTTATGGTCGTTTTCTTGAACCTTGGTCACCTGCAGACCTTAACTTTGACATTTTGAATTATTTCAGTGATGTTTAGGGCTCAAGACTCTTAGAAATAGGTTGAGGAAGGTTAAGGGATTTCACGGTGTGATTTTGGGTTTATTTGGACAAATTAGTGTTCGCTGGAGTTAGGGTTCCAGCGACACTATTCGGGATATTCGAGGTGAAAGGAAAGGATTCGAGGGAAAAGAAGCGGAGGGGTGGGATCAAGAGTTCATGGCGGTTATGGCGTGTTATTTGGGTGGTGGTTGACGTAGGTGTTGTCTCCCACCGGTAGGGTTCCGGCGGGGATATGGGGGCGGCCAGGAAGATGAGGAAGGAGAAGAAATGAAAATGATTAGGGTTCATGTATATTTTGGTATATTAAAAAAGCTTTAACAATCAAGGACTGTTGGATGAAATAAATCAATGGCTCAAATTCATTGAGCCTCAAAACGATGTCGTTTGCTCTTAATGAAGATTCAACCTCATCCGTTGGATTAACTAAATGAACGACCAAGATTGACGTTACAATACGTCGTCGTTTCATTTAATGTACTGAGTTATGAGACCGTTAGATCAAATGTTTCAATGGTTAAGATTTAGAGCAATTAAACGGTGTCATTTTAATCCTAAGGCAGACCGGTAAATTTCTCTTTTGGGCCTGGTCATTTTCTAATTTTGGGCTAATTATTGATCCGATTTTTCTTTAGCCCAAATCTTATTGTTTTGTATTTTTGTATCATACTTTCTTATGTATTTTTGTATTTTCTTTTTTTTCCTTTGTATTTTTGTATTTATTTTTTCTGATTTTATCAATTTGTTAAACTAATTAAATTCTAAAATTATTTAAAACCTATTTCACGGCAATTTCACAATTAAAATGCAAAGTGGATTATTTTTTTGTGATTTTCATGTTTTGTTCCAAAATAAATTAAACCCTAATTAATCCTAAAAATATGAAATTATATCCTAAATGCAAATGCATATTTTTGTATTTTCATATGAATTAACATGTACAAATAAAATGCAAACAATTATCAGAAAGTGATACCAAAATTCACAAAAATTGTACAAATAAGGAAAAGTCTTTTTTGTTTGAATTTTTGGGAATAATTCATATATAGGGCAAAAATCACGTGCTCACAGCTGCCCCTCTTTGCTCGGAAACATGAAAAGTTTTCGGGCAAAGATAATTGAGCAAATACAAGCGATTTTTGCCCGTTCAAATTTCCATTGTGAAGCATTTTTGAAAAGGTTAACCGCACCCTGCTTCAGAGGTTGCCTACATATTCTGGGCTAAACAGGAATCAGGTTAGTGTAGTTCGGGAAAATTTGGTAGCTGAGACTACCAGGAGCTGTGATCTCATTGTTGTTGCTGCTGCTACTACTCGCTGACCCCCTTATTACACCATGTAAAAATAAAAAGAAGGTAGCGTAGACTATACCCTATGATTTACAAAAATCCTATCTAATGCCTGGTATCTTGTATTCTTGTATTGCCTTGATCTTGCATCTTGTATTCTTTCAGTGAAATTTTAACTATTGCCTTGACTGTGTTTTGAAATATGTGTCCATTCTTCAGGTGGACTCCTGCTTGCGATGCTTGAAAAAGTATTCTCTTATTCTTTAGGTGGACTCCTGCTTGCGATTGCTTTAAAATGTATTCCCTTGTTCTTCGGGTGGGCTTCTGCTTACAAAAATAAACAACCAAAGAAATTTTTCGGCCCCAGTATGGTGACTGGGCATATCATGTCATCAGATGTTACAATTTAAGCTAGAATTTAGATGATACTTCCCTTGTTTTTCATGTGGGTGCATGCTTACTGTATTTGGAAAGATATTCCCTTGTTCTTCAGGTGGGCGCCTGCTTGCCAAATTTGAAATGTATTCCCTTGTTCTTTAGGTGTGTGCCTGCTTGTCAAATTTTAAACATATTCCCTTGTTCTTCAGGTGGGTGCCTTCTCGCCAACATAAACAAACAAAGAAAATTTTCTGCCCCAGTATGGTGACTGAGCATATCATGTTATCAAATATTAAAATTCAAAGCTAAAATTCAGATTGTACTTCCCTTGTTTTCCAGGTGGGTGCCTGCTTACTGCATTTGAAAAGATATTCCCTTGTTCTTCAGGTGGGTGCCTGCTTGCAGATTTTGAAATGTATTCCCTTGTTCTTCAGGTAGGTTCCTGCTTGCCGACTTTGAAATGTATTCCCTTATTTTTCAAGTAGGCGCCTGCTTACAACAAACATACAAAACAAAGAAAATTTTCTGCCCTAGTTTGAGAACTAGGTGCATGATGTTACTGAACGTTAACTTGAGAAATAAAAGTTGTATTATACTTCCCTTGTTTTTCAGGTGGGTGCCTGCTTGCTGCACTTTGGAATGTATTCCCTTGTTCTTCAGGTGGGCGCCTGCTTGTTGTACTTTGGAATATATTCCCTTGTTCTTCAGGTGGGTGCCTTCTTACAACAAACATACAAAACAAAGAAAATTTTCTGCCCCAGTTTGGTAGCTGGGTACAACATGTTATCAAATATTAAAACTAATAGTTAAAATTGAATTGTACTTCCCTTGTTCTCCAGGTGGGTACCTGACTGCTGAACCTTTGCAATGTCTTCCTTTGAACATTGATGTTTTCCCTTAAAACTTTAACTGATATCCCTTGTTCTCCAGGTGGGTGCCTGATTGCCGAAATTTCCTGTGTTCCCTTGTTATACACATTGGTCACATTCACTTTAAAGTGATTAGTAAGAATTTGAATCTTTTGTCCCTGTTTTAATCAAAGATCAATTTGTTAGTATAAAATGGTGGTTAGCTGCTGGCATTCTTGTTGGCCATGCTCCTGCCTCTGAACTTGCTCCGACTTGCTTCTTTGAACTTGTTTTGTCTTGTCGTGATTTCCCGGCTAACTTTCAAACCTTCTGATCCTGATGACCCAAATATTTCCCTCATGTTACTGTCTTGGTGTTTATTTTCCCCTTTTTGTGAACTTTTGCTTCTTTCTCAAATCATTTGATTACCCTTTTGATGGGATTTACATTGATCTTTCATGTTTCACTGTCTTTTAATAAGTCCTGATCTCATTGTGCCATATAACTGGGAAGCTGGTAATTAGCTTTGACTATAAATGTCTTATAGACAGATTTCAAGAAAAATGAAATGCAATGACCTCGAAGTTTTGAGGATAGAAAGACTATGAGAAGGAAAGAAAATAGGACTTATCTGAGTGGGAAGGCTAATTCCATTGATCATGCCATGTATTTCGGATTAACCAACCTAGTCTGTCCAACCAACTGTCAATTGCTACATTTGCCATTCCATATTTCACAACCCGATTTTCACCGAAACCCAAACCTTGCTTGTTTTGCCACCTTTAAACCACAAACTTCTTTCATTTGCCCACATTGGAAGCTCACTTTCGCCTTACGGTGCCCGCGAGGGTTTTCACCAATAAGACTCTCTCATTTTAATGTCTCTCAACTCACATCGCTTTACGGTGCCCGCGAAGATTTTCACCAATAAGACTCTCTCATTTTCAATTTTCTGATATTCTGATACCCGAGTGTTGTCCACAAAATAATTAACCTTACCTGCTTGTATTGACATTTCTTAAAATTGATCAGAAGGTCTTTCTTTGGACCGTAATATGGCTTTTGGATGGGTTTAGAAAGAAGGATATAAAGGCTCAAAATATTTCAACGTGGGCTCAAAGATTACAACTTTCAGAATCATAACTTCAACAACCATAACTTCTACCCCAGTTTTATTTTTTGGGGATTCTTGGACTTTTCTTCTGTTGTGACTGAACCTCAGTGAGGCTACCTACGTACCCCTTCGGGATCAAGTCAAACGTAGTTCAGGTAATAAAATCACTTCATTATTGCGATGTTTCCTTCCTTCCATTATTCTTCTTTTTCTTCTTTTCTTTCTTTTTCTTTTCTTTTCTTTTCTTTTCTTTCTTTCTTCTTTTTCTTTCTTTTCTTTTCTTTTCTTTCTTTCTTCTTTTTCTTTCTTTTCTTTTCTTTTCTTTCTTTCTTCTTTTCTTTTTTTTCTTTTCTTTCTTTTCTTTCTTTTCTTTCTCCTTCTCCTTTTTTTTTCTCCACTTGATTTCCCCGTTCAATCCTTGATTTTGTTGTTGATTCCGAAAGAAAGATATGAAAGAAAATATAATAAGACTCAAAGGGATAGCAATGGATAAAGTGTTTGGATAGCGGAACAAAATTCCTTCATCATTTCAATCTCAAAACATGTCGAATACAATCAGATACATAAAGATAAAGAAATCATACATAATATCTCTTGACTGCATCAGAATTGATAGTCATTTCTACACATTTACATTCCACATCTGTTAGATATAATGCTCCATTAGACAACACTCGTGATACAACAAATGGCTCCTGCCAATTAGGAGCGAACTTTCCTTTTGCTTCCGCCCAATGAGGCAGGATACGCCTCAATACCAATTGTTCGACTTCAAATTTTCGTGGACGCACTTTCTTATTATAAGCTCTGTCCATTCTCTGTTGATACAATTGCCCATGACATACCGCTGCCAATCTCTTCTCATCAATCAAGCTTAATTGTTCCAGCCGGGCTTTGACCCATTCATCATCATCAATTTCTGCCTCCTCAATAATTCGAAGGGAAGGTATTTCAACTTCTGCAGGTATCACTACCTCCGTGCCATACACCAATGAATAAGGAGTTGCCCCTACCGAAGTGCGAACAGTAGTGCAATATCCCAGTAAAGCAAATGGTAATTTCTCATGCCACTGCCTCGATCCTTTCACCATTTTCCGAAGTATTTTCTTAATGTTCTTATTGGCTGCTTCAACCGCTCCATTCGCCTTAGGACGATATGGTGTGGAATTGCGGTGTGTAATTTTAAACTTCTGACATGTCTCCGCCATCAAATGACTGTTAAGATTGGCCCCATTATCTGTGATAATCACCTTTGGGATTCCGAACCGGCAAATGACGTTTGCATGTACAAAATCAACCATTGTTTTCTTGGTTACTGACTTGAATGTTTTTGCCTCAACCTATTTAGTAAAATAATCAATGGCAACCAGAATAAATCTGTTCCCATTAGATGATGCTGGCTCGATCGGCCCAATGACATCCATACCCCAAGCAACGAAGGGCCATGGTGCCGACATTGTATGCAACTCGGATGGTGGAGAATGGATCAGATCTCCATGTACCTGGCATTGATGACACTTGCGCACAAAGCTGATACAGTCACGTTCCATAGTAAGCCAGTAATAACCTGCTCGTAGAATTTTCTTTGCCAACACATACCCACTCATATGCGGTCCACATACTCCCACATTCACCTTAGTCATAACTGTTGTAGCCTGCTTTGCATCCATACACCTCAACAAACCAAGATTTGGGGTTCTTTTGTACAAAATCCCTCCGCTAAAGAAAAATCCGCTTGCCAATCATCTAATAGCTCTCTTTTGATCCCCTGTGGCTTTTGCCGGATACACTCCCATTCTGAGGTACTCTTTAATATCATGGAACCATGGCTCTCCATCAAGCTCCTCTTCTACCATATTGCAATAAGCATGTTGATCTCGGACCTGAATTTGTAATGGGTCCACATAAGCTTTGTCTGGATGATGTAGCATTGATGCCAGAGTGGCCAAAGCATCAACAACTTCATTATGGATTCTTGGAATGTGTTTGAATTCTATGGACTGAAACCGCTAACATAGTTCATGCAAGCACTGCCGGTATGGCATGAGTTTTAAGTCTCGTGTTTCCCATTCTTCTTGAATTTGATATACCAAGAGATCCGAGTCACCCATGACCAAAATCTCTTGGACACCCATATCTATAGCCATTCTCAAACCCAAAATGCATGCCCCATACTTAGCCATATTATTGGTGCAAAAGAAACGGATCTGAGCTGTGACGGGATAATGTTGTCTCGTCTCTGAAATAAGCAATGCTCCTATCCCGACGCCTTTATTGTTGGCAGCCCCATCAAAGAATAATTTCCACCAAGGTTTGTCATCCTGCCCTGGTTCATCAATATACATTGTTTCCTCATCAGGAAAATATGTTTTCAATGGTTCATATTCATCATCAACTGGATTTTCTGCTAGGTGATCAGCCACTGCTTGTGCTTTCATCGCAGTGCGGGTTACATAAACAATATCAATTCTGTGAGAAGGATTTGCCATTTAGCAAGCCTCCCTGTGGTCATGGGATTCTGAAAGATGTACTTCAATGGATCTATCCGGGATATGAGATAAGTGGTATATGCTGACAAATAATGTTTCAACTTCTGTGCCACCCAGGTCAAAGCACAACACGTCCTCTCCAATTGAGTGTATTTTACCTCGTAAGATGTAAATTTCTTGCCGAGGTAGTAAATTTCTTGCTCTTTCTTCCCTATGACATCATGCTGCCCCAGTATACAACCAAAAGAATTATCCAACACCGTTAGATAAAGAATCAGAGGTCTTCCTGGCTCGGGCGGAACCAATACAGGTAGATTGGCCAAGTACTCCTTGATTTTGTCAAATGCATCCTGGCATTCATCTGTCCATTTAACTGCAGCATCTTTCTTCAGCAATTTAAAGATAGGCTCGCAAGTTGACCTAAGCTGAGCAATGAACCTGCTGATATAATTCAATCTACCTAGCAAACTCATCACTTCTTTCTTGCTCTTTGGCGGAGGCAATTCTTGAATGGCTTTGATTTTGGACGGGTCCAATTCAATACCATGTCGACTCGCCACAAACCCCAACAACTTCCCTGATGGCACTCCAAAAGCACACTTTGCTGGATTGAGTTTGAGATTGTGCCTGCGAAGCCTCTGTAAAAACTTCCTCAGGTCTTTAACATGATCACACTGCATTTTTAACTTGATAATTATATCATCCACATAGACTTCAATCTCCCGATGTATCATATCATGGAACATGGTGGTCATCGCCCTCATGTATGTTGCCCCTGCATTTTTAGACCAAACGACATCACCCCATAACAGTATGTCCCCCAAGGTGTAATGAATGTTATCTTTTCAGCATCTTCCTCATCCATCAGAATCTGGTGGTAACCCATATAACAATCCACGAAAGAACCAATCTTATGTTTGGCACAATTGTCAATCAGTATGTGGATTTTTGGCAATGGAAAATTGTCTTTTGGACTCGCCTTGTTAAGATACCGATAATCAATACACACTCTGGTCTTCCCATCTTTCTTTGGCATAGGCACAACATTGGCTAACCAAGTGGGATATTTGATAACCCGTATAACCTTCGCCTCAAGCTGCTTATTGACTTCTTCTTTTATTTTCACACTGATGTCTGTCTTGAATTTTCTCAGCTTCTGCTTGACAGGCGGGCATTCTGAGTAAGTGGGCAATTTGTGGACCACCAGATCAGTACTCAGACCTAGCATGTCATCATATGACCATGCAAAGATATCTTTATATTCAAACAACAACTTGATCAACTCATCCCTGAGCGAAGCTTCCAAATAGACACTTATTTTTGTTTCCCGAACATTTTCCTGATCCCCCAGATTGATTGCCTCTGTATCATTCAAGTTAGGTTTGGGATTTTCCTCATATTGACTCAACTCTTTACTAATTTCTTCCAAAGCCTCCTCGTCATCATACTCCACCTCATCATCACATTCAATTTCTTGTATTACTATTTCATATTGATTATCAAGACTAGGCCGGGAATTCCTCATGCATGACACATCATTGAAATCAGCATAAAATGGACTGTACAAGAAAAAGAAAAGAAAGACAAAATAAAGGCTATCAGGAATGGAGAGAGAAAGAAATTGCATTTCATTGAAATTCGTAAGATAACAAGGTTTGACTCATCCAATTGGACGGAACATAGAAATCTGAATTACAACCTTGAAATAAAACAGATTTAATACTCAAAAAGCAAATCAAAAACTAACTACCACAACTCCCTCCGAGTTGGAAGAGGAGTAGCTTCCCAGTTATTCAGATTGGCCCGAGATCCCACGAACTGGACATCAATTCTTCTTGGAACCTCATCTGTTTCTACCACATCGACTTCTTCGAACAACTTTTCAAATCTTTCAATTAATTCTCTATCAGGCCTTATCTCTGCTGAGCTGGGCATCAGTGTTGCTGGGCGCCTCTTAGTACCAGACCGGACGAAAGAACGAGAAAGGCGAGGCATAGGTTTAGGGAGGGTCCACACTTTCTTATTCAACTTTCGGGCTCTCCTTATATCAGCAGCGGTAGGTTTAAAACCCAGCCCAAAAGTATCAATGTTACCAAGAAGAGACACTGGTTGTATAATACCCTGTAAAGAAGCTCCCAATCCTTTTCCGGGTAGAAATCCCTTTCTCAACATTTCTGCGACAACCATAACAGATGCGGTAGCCACCTTTGGCATAGGAACATGTTCACCCTCCGGGACTTTAGTGACCGGTACTGTATCCACCACTTGGCACACCCATGGGCCCTTATCATCTTCGACTTCCTCAAAGGGAGTGGATCCATGGTTGGCCCAGCAAAAGATTATAGGATACAACAATATCCAACACCTGGAACTCCATCGTAAACTCCACGGTCCCAATTGTAAGTTCTAGCACAATATCTCCAACAGTATTTTTTCCTCCCCCATCGAATCTACGTACACAGATACTGTTTTTATGAATTCTTTCATTATCAACCTTCAGCTTCTCCAGAGTAGACAGAGGATAGATATTGGCACTTGAACCATTATCAATTAGCACCCAGGTCACTACAGAATCTTTGCATTTCACAGTAAGGTACAGGGCTTTGTTGTGTTCAGTTCCCTCCATTGGCAATTTGTCATCAGAGAATGTCACCCTATTCACCTCAAAAAAAAATTGCAATCTTTTCAAGATGGTTCACTGTAATTTTCTCAGGCACATGTGCTTCGTTCAAGATCTTCATTAACGCCCGACGATGATCATCTGAATGGATTAACAGAGACAATAGAGAAATATGTGCCGGCATTTTCCTTAGTTGTTCCACTATTGAGTAATCTTGTGCCTTCATTTTTCTTAGAAATTCTTCGACATCCTCCTCGGTGACAGCCTTTTTTATCGGTGCCGGATTGTCCCTAGCCGTTTTAACTTTTCTTAATTCCTCGGGGGAAAAATACCTCCCCGATCTTGTCAAACCATGAGTTTCACAAATTTCATCTTTGAATTCTTTTCCCCGATACATAACAGTCACTTTATTGTAGTTCTATGGGATAGCCTTTGCATCTACAATGGGCAACTGAGTTACCGATTTAATGATGACCGGTTCTGCTTGAGCACCCTTCACAACCAACACGGTATTTACAATTGCTCCTGGTACTATTACTTTCACAGGCTCTGGTTTTGTTATCAACACTGGCTCATTAACCATTTGTTCTGCTGCAACCACCGCTTTCCCACCAATTGACTTCTCATCTATCTTGCTTTCACTTGCTTTGATCATCATTACCGTCTGATATGGCTTTTTGTACTCTCCCCTTTGTACCAAATCAATCATGTGAGCCTCATGATGAACCGATAAGGGATTCTGTGTAATATTAGGAGTTTCGGGAGCTTGAACTTCAATTCTCCTTGTATCAATGAGCTCTTGAATAGCATTCTTTAAGTGCCAACATTTCTCCGTGTCATGCCCCGGAGCTCCTGAACAATATTCGCAACTGACGGAATGGTCCAGGTTCCTTGGTGGTGGGTTTGGGATTTTTGGTTCAATAGGGTTTAGAACTCCAAGCTGCCTCAGTCTGTGAAATAGACTGGTGTAGGATTCTCCTAACGGAGTGAAAGTATTTTTCTTTTGTAGTCTATCATTTCTGACAACGGGATTTGGGCGAAAACCAGTTCCACCAGGATTTATGTATGTCTTGGGAGGTGGCTACATGTTTTGGGTATGATATGTGTTGTGAGGAGTGGGTGCACGCCATGGTGCTTGTGATTGAGGGTAAGTTTGGGCATGATGGACTGAAAAGTGGGGAACGGGAGGTGGATAATAATGTTGTGGTGGGTCATATGATGCAGGTGGGTAGGGTTGGTGATGTGGACGAGGTTGATGATAATAAGGGGAAGGACCCCTGGACCATGTCCTACCTTCCACAACAGCTACTTCTTCTTTCTTCTTCTTTCCTAGGACCCCTCCAGTGCCCGTCTGGATGGCCTGGGTTGTAGCCTTTATCGCCGAGTAGCTCATGATTTTATTAGACTTTAAGCCCTCTTCTACCATACTCCCCATTTTGACAACTTCATTGAACGTCTTTCCAACAACTGACACCAAATGTTCGTAATAAGTGGGTTCTAGAGCTTGGAAGAAGTAATCCACCATTTCACCTTCTTTCATAGGTGGATCGACTCGTGCGTCTTGCTCTCTCCATCTGAATCCATATTCCCTGAAGCTCTCTCCTGGCTTCTTTTCAATCTTCGTCAAAGATAGTCGGTCAGGAACAATCTCCAAATTATATTGAAAGTGATTGGCAAAGGCCTGAGCTAAGTCATCCCAGGTAAACCAACGAGTGTGATCTTTCCTTTTGTACCACTCCAAGGCTGATCCACTAAGGCTTTGGCTGAAGTACGCTATTAGAAATCCGTCCTTTCCACCGGCACCCCTTATTTTACTGCAAAATCCTCTCAAGTGTGCCACAGGGTCACCATGACCGTCATAGAGATCAAACTTTGGCAATTTAAATCCTGCCGGCAATTGGACTTCTGGAAATAGGCATAAGTCATTATAAGCCACACTTACTTGCCCCCGAGGCCTTGCATATTCTGGAATGACTGTTCCAAACTTTTCACTTTACGAATCATTTTTTCTTATTCAGAGTTCTTGGGTGGTTTCTCTTCCTCAGATATATCAATGAGAGGAGTGTAAGGATAAGGTTCATGATGTCTAAAAGTAGGTTCTGGTGGATAGTAATGGTTGTCTTGGGTATGGAACAGAGGTTCACTTGAAGACTTGTGTAAAGGGGCCGGTGGAGGAGCCACATACACAGGAGCAACCAGAGGTGGTGGTGGTGGGATTTGTTTTGGTGGTGGAGGAGGTGGTGGTGTTTGTGAAGTGGTTGCATAATATGGTGGATATGTAGGGTAGGGATGGGATGAATTTACGGTATGAGGGTCTTGTGTTTGAACTGGTGGAGGAGCATAAACGGGATTGGCAAGATATGTAGGTAAGGGTTGTCCTTTTGCCCAGGCCTGGTACATTTCGACCATTTGTTGCTTAAGCTTGTACATTTCCTCCTTCATAACATTCACATCCACTGCTTCATCATCCCTAGTCGGGTCAACAATTGTGGCTTCAATCTCTTGGCTAATCATTTTCGACATATCTTTGGAGCGGGTATTGTACGGATGAGTTGCCAGATTGCCAGCTAGCTAAAACCACATGTCTGAACTCAACAACAACAACGCTCGTTAGTGGTTAGAGCTTTATCAAATAATAGCACATTGGGAGCACGTAAACAATTTTGCTCGGCCACATGCGTCATCCCGGCTTTCTCAATTATGGCTTTTCTTTTATTCTTGCATTTTCCTTTGGTTTGCCAATTCTTTTATTGCGGCTTTTCCCTCTCTTTTCGCTTTTTATTCTTTCAATATTCTTTTCTTTTGTTTTTCAATATTCTTTTGACTCGTATTTACATTTCATATCATTTTTATGATTATTATCGATCCTATAAAATTGCATATCGTGAATGTATTCAAATAAAATTGAAAACAAAAATATGACTACAACTTTTGGAACAATTTTCATATTTCATTAATGACAAACGATTACATCAATACTAAGCTAATATTCCATTTTTGAAATCAAAGATACAAACTCAAAAAATTAACTACTATTATATACTTCAAACCCTGAGGCCCGCGGGGCATCTTTCAGCATCGCCGCAGGCCTGCTTGCAAGACCCCTTTGTAATTGCTCCAAATTATTCATAATTTGTCGAACAAATATCATCACTGCTGCAGAAGAAGTGGCATACCCCATCTTTTCACCATATTGACATCCTTTGACAACATAGCGTGCAATGCCTCGAATTCTTTCCCTAATTTGGCCCTTTTCCTGGAGAAGTCGACTTATCTGTCGGGCCCGAGCTTCAAGTATTTGAGAGTCTTGGAGAGGAAGATCTTATAGTAATTTTATTTCCTTTTGCATTTCAGTAATCATCTCATAACAATGATCCCTTTCAGCCTGAAAATTTTGTTTAACCGAGCTCTTTTTTCTTCCCGAGCATTTGCTTTTCTTCTCATGTTGGCAATGGTCCCCTCATAGTCTTTTCTCAACTGTTGTACATATTGGGCTTTTTCCTCAATTTTATTGGCCCAGTGTGTTCGGAGTTTTGCTATGTTCCTTTCGGATTTTTCTAACTCCTCTTGACAATCTGAAATTTGCTTTTTCAATATCTTGATCAACCTTTCATCAGACACGCTTCTTTCTCGGTTTCTAGCATCGATTTTCATTTGGTAAATTTGTGCCTTCAAAGCTTCATTTTCTTGGGTCAATTTCCTTTTCTCTCCTTCATCAGCCGCAATTTGCACACTTTTCTCAAACTGAAGGTCTCGCACCTGTTGCTTCAATACACCAATTTTAGCTCGGTATTCTTTCTCTTTTGCTAACCATTCCCATTGGACTTGGGCTTCATCAGTAAACTGCTGTATATGGGGTCTTTTAGTGGGTCTCCCAGGAATCTGGAACCTTTTGCTGAACCAAATCAAATACTTGGGGTCTACTTCACC
>MU784319.1:52078-83295 GCA_026770625.1 Nicotiana glauca
CTCCCAAATTGTCGTAGGACCCTGTAAGGTGCATAAGGTTGTATGCTCTGAATACCCATTAAAAGAATATATGGGACTTCTGCTAAAGTGTAAACAACTTCAGTATCGGGAACCCACCCATAAGCCCATTTGACCTTATCCGCATTCAAAAATTTCAAACATGATGTCCAAGCCTCAACACCTTCAGGAAATTTAATGCCTGTAACCCGGGTTTCAAATTCATTGATGCAATTAAGTCCAGTCAACCCGAATTTCATATATCCTGATCGATGGCATAAATGTTCTTGGATCCACATTTGCAATAGAAGATTACACCCTTGGAAGAATTTCTCCCCTTCTCGGCACTTAGTTAAGGCCCGATATATTTTAGCTACGATCAAAGAGACCACCGTGCTAGTAGGTTTTTTCATAGCTACATCCACCATTCCTACTAGCTTAATGTCTATGTTTCCATCTTTCCTTGGGCAAATTATGATTCCTAGGAAGGCCACCAAAAATGCTAACCCTCGCCGAGCTTCCCATTTATCTTTATTTACGGCATGTGTCAGGCAGGAATTAGGTTCCTCAAAACCTCTTGGGTTACCATATCGATGATAGAGAAAATGCAGAGTACAACACTCATCCTTTAAACACGGGTCTTGGACATCCCGACTGATACTCAGCAAATCTAAAAATCTGTGGATTGTGACCAGCCTTGGCGACAAAGGATATCTATTTCGCATGTTTCCACTAAGACCGGCATACCCTGCTATTTCTTCCAATGTTGGCGTGAGCTCACAATCAGAGAATCTGAAGATATTTCGAGTCGGGTCCCAAAACGGTATCAAAGCTTTAACAATATCCTTCTTGGTTTTATGTTCATAAGTCCCACAAGGCCACCCAGAATTTTTACCATTGATTTTTTGCTTTCATCTCAGAGATCATTCCACCACAAATGGAGTTTAAGGGGTATCTCGCTCAGGACTGAGAAAGTTTCGATGTCATTTGAATTCATCCTGCACATTTATTTGAAGGAATTTAATTATTAAAAATAAAGTGACTATTTTTGCAAAAAAAAATTCTTTTAGAATTTCATATTCAATGGTTAAAAATCAAAATTTCTCATCCTGGGGCCCATGGGGCATCACTCAGCATCGCCACAGGCCAATCGCAAAACTGAGAAAGTTTTAAATACCAACTGTGGCTATTTTAGCAAAAATCGGCCATGTAATGGCTTATTTGACAAAGTGGCTATTTTTATAAAGTCCTTAGATGACCCAATTTTGATTTTACGGATACGACCGTTCATTATTTCCGCGAGGAATATTTCAAGGTTGTGCCCGCAAATGACTCAAAGTGGCTATTCTTACAAAAACAGCCTTCCGTTGTCCTCTCAAGGGACATTCGGCTTATTTTGAACAAGAATGGCATCACCCGACTTATTTATGACAAAAATTAAAATTTGACATTTTTTAGCTATTTTTGCAAAATGGGTGGTTGGACCCGATGAGGGTTGCCTAATTATCTCACATGTGGTGAGAATCAAACCAGCGTAGTTTGGGCCGATTAGCCAAAAATTATTTTTGACCGACAATTTCCTTTCTATTTCAAATATTTTCTCTTTTTCTGTATTTATTTTTTATTTTTCAAAAATCCGGCAGCATTTCGGTATTATTTGGGCATTGATTTTTCAAACAAATGATTACCCTCACTCAATCCTAACACTTCTATTTTTCACAATTTTTCTCTCATTGTATACAAACCGGTCAACATGCGAAGCCGAGCAAATAAATGCAAGTAGCACGTAATATGCATCAGGATGGTCATTTTAATCCGGGTCACCTATCCTAGACGGACCCAACCCCTATGTTGAGTCCCCTAAGTCAGAATGCACGCGATGCAAATAAACGTCCTACTAGGAGTTCGGTATGATTTTATTGTTCAACTAGGGTTAAACCCTAGGTTTATTGATCTAGACCTGGCTTACCCGAGCGAACAACCCGAGCCGAGGGGGAGGCAGCGTACCGGTGATACAGAAGCTCGCCCGACTTTGCAACTTATCCAAACCTCATTCTAAATTTGGTAAAAGGACTCTAACAGAAGAGAAGCTACACGAAGTGCACCCTTCTCCATGATGTAGAAGACTCAGAAAGAGGGAGGGATTCGCGACAATTTATATATAGTTCAACAAATATTAAAGCGATAAACATTTAGCATGGAACATGTATCAAAACCTAAATAAAGCCAAATACAACAATTTAACTGAGCTCGAATTCTTTAACCCTGAACTGAAGTTCTGGGTTCTTTGTCCCCAGCAGAGTCGCCAGAGCTGTAACACCTCCTTTTTTCGAAGCTTACACCTCGGGAGGAGTATAATAAAAAGGAGTTTTTACAATTTAAGGACAATCGAAATGGGATTCATTTTATTAAAGGTTCAGAGTCGCCACTTGGAAGATTTATGGTGTCCCAAGTCACTGGTTTGAATCCCGAATCAAGGAAGGGTTTGACTCTGTTTAACAGTCGCGAACCAAAAATTCGGATAAGGAATTTTGTTATCCGGGGAGAAGGTGTTAGACACTCCCGAATTCCGTGGTTCTAGCACGGACTGTCATATTTGGCTAAAATATTTAATTTTAATACATGTGATTCTATTTGTGCATTTTTTTAGAATTAATTACCGCTTTTGTCAAATTATTTTATTTTAAGAAAGTGAACGTCGTTTAAGGACATATTTTCGGATCACGTCACATGAAATACACCTGGATCCTCGACATATCCTCATTTGACGTTTTTGGATTTGGATTTGGGTTGTATGAAATGCACACCCGTATTAGGAAGGTAAAATTATTTAAAATCGCGCCTAAAGCGGCTAATGTGTTATATCTTTTGGGAAAGCCGTGAAATTCGCTAAACGGCCTATCCCGGATACTAAGTATTTTAGTAAGCAATTAATGAGGGCCCCGCAATTGTATATTTGATTTGGCGAGGCTCATCCCATGCTCATTTATTAAAGTCAAACTAAAGTGACTAAGTTTTCTACTTTTGTTTTGTCTCTAAAGGTCAATTAACTCATAAAATACAAATTCAAATCTCGAATTCAAGTCCGGATTCAAACAAAAGGATAAAATCTTCTAGCTTGAACCCGCTACTTAATTCAAAACCCGATTTTATATTTATAGTTTAATTTCCTTGTCCCTATTGTAATTTCAACCTAAAAGGCTTTATACTAACTTTGGGCCTCAAAGACAATTTGGCCCCATAGAATATTTCATCAAGATTTGGGCTTCAAGACGTTTGGCCCAACAGGATAGGGAAAAGTCCAGTATGTGCATTAATCTTAAATTCAATATCATAATCCAAACAATTCAGCTTTTATACAATTTATTGAACTGGCTAGCTTCACAGAATACCGAATGAGGATTGATTTTGACTACTTGTTAATGTATTATCTTACAAATTCATAACTTTAAATATTCACGTTTTACTATCATTTTTATTAAGCAATGGTCAACAACTATTTAACTATTAATAAGGGACTAATAACGTCATTACACCTATTTGACAATTTGTATATCCAAAGGCCTTTATTCTTAGAATAGAACTTTTAACACTATATAACTGGAGTACAACACTCAGAACTACTGTATTCACAATAATATGATAACACTACTTTAAAATCGGTCTAAATGATGACAGATCTGACTTAATACATAAAATTTTGTTTCTATTTCTCTTTTTGATTTTAATAGCTGAAGTTGTTAATAAAACGATATTAACGGGAAAAAAAAAAGAAGAAAAAAATCAACGAATTATTTTTTAGTTTTCCTTTCCATATTATATTAAATGAAATCTAAATCTATTATCATTTCACTATCACATAGAATTATAAAGACTTAAAACATTTTTTGTACTAAGCTACAATTAATAAAATTCAGTTTCCAAAAGTCCAAATTAATAGTCCAAATTAACAGTCCAGATTATCAATCCAAATACAAAACTCACTAATCTATCGAATACAAGTTCATATAATGCTATAGCTAATTCTAGTCTAACGGTACTAGAACAAATGTAACAACAACAGATTCAAAACAAAGTCCAATTATTTCGTTGCATTTTTTTTTTTGAACTGGCAGAACAGCAATAAAGTTGATGTGTGCCTGGAAAAGTAATAGAAAATCGATGAGAATCTAGGTCAAATGAAAAGAAATAGGGATCAGCAATAAAATTAATGTAGCAAATGTCAATCACAACCTCAATAACTCCAGATTTAGACCAGCAAATGATAACAATCAGTGGAATAACCCTCAACTTAGTTCAGTATCAAACTCGGCAGTATTTTTATCACCAGATCCACAC
Source organism: Nicotiana glauca (assembly GCA_026770625.1). Classification (NCBI taxonomy): domain Eukaryota; kingdom Viridiplantae; phylum Streptophyta; class Magnoliopsida; order Solanales; family Solanaceae; genus Nicotiana; species Nicotiana glauca. Next base: position 56,414 of record MU784319.1, read on the forward strand.
CAAATCAACAAACAATCTTCGATTTGAAATTGGAACCAATGCAACAGTAAAATTTTGAGCTTTTCCTACTGTTTTTTTTTATATTTTTTGAGTTTTGAATTACAGAAGTGGGAATTTGGAATAGAAGACTAACAGAAGTATTTGAGAGAATTTTCAGATTGCCAAAACTTATTGAAGGAGGTCAAATGAGGCCTATTTATAGAGTGGAAAGAGAGGGAAATTCAAAACTTCAGAATTTATCAAATAATCCCCCTTTTATTTCAATTGTACCCTTATTATTTTCTAATTAATCGATTGTTACCCCTTTATTAATGCAAAAATACCCCTATTCCCCTATCTAGAATGTTCCATTCCAATATTTTTACCCTTCTACCCCCACCTCTATTTAGTATTCACTGAATTGCCATTTTATATTGCCCGGATTACCCCCACTTTCTAAAGCTTATTATACTTAAACCTTTTATTATACCCAGAACTACCCCTGAATCCCCATCATATTTACCAAGTGACCTAATGCATTTTACCCCTTTTACCCTTTTAATTTTAGAATCAACGTTCAATTGATCTAAATAAACATTAATCAAATATAAATTATCTAACAGCTATAACCAATCTAATAACTATTCAAAGCTTACAAATCAGAATTCACAAAACAACCAATTAACAAAATTAACTAATTTCATAAACATATGAAACAAACAACTCAAAGCATTTTAAAAATCTAATTATACTAGAAATCAGAATCTATTTTAACCCTAAGACTAATATCCAAAAATTACATTGCTACTGATCAAAAATTAATAATCCTAGTTAATGAACAAAGCTAAAAAGAACAAATAATAAGAACAATTAGAACACATGCAAGCAAAGAATAAGAACTTAGCTTTCATTTTTTTCGTTTATTCATGCAGTCTTCTTTTGCCTTCCTTTTTCTTCTTTTTTTTTAAATCAAATTCCAGTACCCAGGATATCTTATGGTCGTTTCTTGAACCTTGGTCGCTGCAGACCTTAACTTTGACGTTTTGAATTATTTCAGTGATATTTAGGGCTCAAGACTCTTATAAATAGGTTGAGGAAGGTTAAGGGATGTCCCAGTGTGATTTTGGATTTATTTGGACAAATTAGTGTTCGCTGGAGTTAGGGTTCCAGCAACACTATTCGGGATATTCGAGGTAAACGGAAAGGATTCGAGGGAAAAGAAGCGGAGGGGTGGGATCAAGAGTTCATAGCGGTTATGGGGTGTTATTTGGGTGGTGGTTGGCGTAGGTGTCGTCTCCCGCCGGTAGGGTTCCGGCGGGGATATGGGGGCGGCCAGGAAGATGAGGAAGGAGAAGAAATGAAAATGATTAGGGTTCATGTATATTTTGGTATATTAAAAAAGCTTTAACCATCAAGGACCGTTGGATGAAATAAATCAATGGCTCAAATTCATTGAGCCTCAAAACGATGTGATTTGCTCTTAATGAAGATTCAACCTCATCTGTTGGATTAACTAAATGAACGGCCAAGATTGACGTTACAATACGTCGTCTTTTCATTTATTAAATGGACTGAGTTATGAGACCGTTAGATCAAATATTTTATTGGTTCAGATTTAGAGCAATTAAACGGTGTCGTTTTAATCCTAAGGCGGTCCGGGTAAATTTCTCTTTTGGGCCTGGTCATTTTCTGATTTTGGGCTAATAATTGATCCGATTTTTCTTTAGCCCAAATCTTATTGTTTTGTATTTTTGTATCATACTTTCTTGTGTATTTTTGTATTTTCTTTTTTTTCCTTTGTATTTTTGTATTTATTTTTCTGATTTTATCAATTTTTTAAACTAATTAAATTCTAAAATTATATAAACCTATTTCACGGAATTTCACAATTAAAATAATTAAAATGCAAAGTGGATTATTGTTTTTTGTGATTTTCATGTTTTGTTCCAAAACAAATTAACCCCTAATTAATCCTAAAAATATGAAATTATATCCTAAATGCAAATGCATATTTTTGTATTTTTCATATGAATTAACATGCACAAATAAAATACAAACAATTATCAGAAAGTGATACCAAAATTCAGAAAAATTGTACAAATAAGGAAAAGTCTTTTTTGTTTGAATTTTTGGGAATAATTCATGTATAGGGCAAAAATCACGTGCTCACAGGAGGCACTACAGTCGATGGGATGAATTACCTGCTATAGAACCACCTACAATCATAACATAAATGTAGCGCCCCCGGTAAAAGGGATGTTAGTACATTTGAATTGTACTGGTATGTATGAACAAACACCATCTAATTAGAAAGAACTATCAAACAAGAATAAAGAAATCATAAAAGTAAATCAAAAGCTTTAACAATTACCACATCAACAAATAAAAGGGATCACATAGCTTTCACATAATTTCCACACCTCTAGGTTGCGTTTCATAGCTCGTCATATGGTTCACATATCATATTATACACCTATGCGTTTCATATCCCGTCCATAGGGTTCACATACTACATTATACACCTATGCATTTTATAGCCCGTCCATAGGTTCCACATTTTATATTATACCCCTATGCTTATTGACAATGGAACTTTAAACACCGGGGGCTCTTCCAAATCAATAGAGGGAGTACACCAATCCGCAATAAAAATACACATCAAAGGCATAAGCAAATTATTACACCAATCATTCTTGAATCCTTCTTTTTCAATCATGACATTATACAATTATAATTCAAGTTCTCGGCACGTTGGCCACACTCTATTTCCCAAATTCATTTGATTACTTTAAACATTTCTATACATAGAGGATTTCACATGGTTTGGCATAAGATATGCAACTCAATCTCAATTTAAACTTGACTTGAAGTCTAGGAATTTTAGCACATAGTTCCCATTTTTCACATATCCTCATTTACCAAGAATAACATATTAAACACATTGAGGTACATCCTTCACATATATTCTTTCAACACCCAAATTCTTTGAAATAATGAATGCTACATAAATTAAATTCCGGACTTACAATCATACGCAGGAACACCATGGGAGCTCAATTTCTAAGAAGAGGGAGTTTTAGCCATACATACATCAAATTCGCCCCTTAATGATACTATAAGGATCCAATACAATTTAGCAACTTCAATCTACAATACAACATTCGATAGGGCCAGTATTAGTAATAAATTCCATAACTTATGCCATTTAGGCATATTATCAAACACCTTGTAGGTATAGATATTTACACCTCATAACTATTGTGTTGGTTCATCAACCTATCACCATTAACCAACAATTCACCCTACCATCATTCCTAACCAATTTATAACTTCCAACAACATATATATATATGACCATTCATTAATACCCAACCATCAACCTTCTTAATTAACTTATTTCACAATATCTACAACCAACACAACCTAGGTTAGGCCCTTATGGCTTTCAATAATCATCCCATGAGTTCTAATGCATCTATCATACATAAATAATCACCATAGAGTAGTTAGAAATAATAGACATACCTCTTGTAGTAAGAATTTTAAGAATCCCCACTTGTGGTATTCTTGATAAATTCAAGGATTTGAATGGAAATCTATGGATTTTCAACATAAATCCATATTAATATAAGTGTTTAGGAGTAGTAATCAACTCAAAATACTCCAAAAATATTAACCTGTATCATAGAAATGAAGAGTGGGACGGATTCATCTTGAGAGAGCAAGCCCTTGCTCCAAAAATGACTTGGGAACCCTCTAGACCCGGTCTTGGGTTATTTAAAGGTCTCCTACCAGCGTGTTCGCACGTGAGTTGTGAAGACCCGGCCCATCTTCACGTGAGTTACTGCCCCATTTCCCCCATATTATGTTTCTCTATGATTTAATATCAGTATCTGAGTTGATCGGGTAGAGTTGGATTGATTTTAGTTGGAAATGAGGCAATTATCCTCTTAGAAGGAAGCTTGCTTTGGAAAAGCCAACCGAAAGTTGAATATATAGTTAGAGGGCTCGGATGTGAGTTCTGGTGGTTTGGTTATCTTCAGGGGATGATTTTTGACTTAGGAGTGGGATTAGAATTGAATTTGGAGGTCCGATGTAGAATAAGGCTTGAATTGGCGAAGTTTGAATTTTGGCGGATTCCGGTTGATAGGTGAGATTTCTATCCGAGGGTTGGAATGGAATTTCGAGAGTTGTTGTAGCTTCGTTAGGTGATTTTGGATACGTGTGTAAAATTTTAAGTCATTCGTACATCGTTTGGTCAGGTTTTCGATCGAATGCGAGTTTCGGAAGTTTTGGTTGAACTTAGGCTTGAATTCGATGTGATTTAATGGTTTTAGCATTGTTTGACGTGTTTTAGGGATTGAAACAAGTTTGAATAAGGTTTTAGGATGTGCTGGTGCTTTTGATTGAGGTCCCGGGGGTCTCGGGGTGATTTTGGATGGTTAAACGGGAATTTTGGAAGCATGCAACAGGTCTGATCTTCTGGCTTCTTGTATTTCCGCATCTACGGAAAAGGATCCACATGAGCGATTACGCAGATGCGTCTATGGGGTCACGGAAGTGGTCCTTGAGGGGGCCTGGTATATTCCACAGAAGCGGAAGTCTTTCCGCAAAAGCGGACACCGCATAAGCGGATTTCGATCGCAGAAGCAGCCTTGGGATTTTTAAGTTGAACCGCATAAGCGGTGTTATAACAGCAAAAACGGAAGTCGCAGGTGCGGTGCATGGACCACATAAGCGAAAATGACCGGGCAGAACAATATTAAGTCCCCTTCACGAATTTTTGGAGGAGAAAACATTTGGGGCTTCGGACTTAGGCGATTTTTGGACGATTTTGAAGAGGGTTTCGAGAGTTTTCATCGGTTATGGATTCCTGGCCTTAGATTACGTTATTATGGTGTAAAAACATGGATTAACACCGAAAATCCAAGGGGATTAAGGTTAAAAATGGAGGTTAGGACTTGAAATTTGAAAAAGTTTAAAACTAGTGATTTGAGGGGTCAAATGGACTCCAATTTTTGTGAATTTGGTATGTATGAACTCGTGGCGAGATAAGGAAGCCAGTGATGTTAATTTTATAATTTTTTCAGAAGTGGGTTCGGGGCTCAAGTTTTGCCAACTTTGTGATTTTCGATGTTGTTCGAGTATTTTCGATTGGGTTATGTTCCTTTAGCTTATTGTAACACATTCTTGTGATTTTGGTCAGATTCGACACGCGAGGAGGTTTATTCAAGGGGAAAAGGCTTGGCGAGCTAGACCCTTGGCCGGCTAGAGGTGAGTAATGACTTTAAATGATGTCCCGAGGGCTTGAGGCCCCGGATTTGCACAATTTGGTGCTGTGTTGAGTTGAGACTCGCGTTCAATGACGAGCGCAGAGTCATTTACTATTGGGGATTGTTACTTGGCCCAGTCCGGATGATATTTTTACCGTGTACTAGCTATGACTTGTTGTTCCTTTTTCACTATGATTTGGGCTTGTTGCCATATTTGGGGCTTATTGCTGACCTTTTGAACTCTTTATGAACTATCATCACTATTTGAAATATTATTTGAACTCAGTATTATTGTTTTACTAATGCCCGAGAGGATTTTGACTATTTTGGACTGATACGTGCTGAGGGCCATATGTGAGGGCATGACGAGTGATTGGTGTGAAGGCTTTCAGGCATCGATTGATTGGTAAGGAGGCTTTCAGGCCTCGAGTGATTGGTGAGGAGGCTTACAGGACTCGAGTGATCGGTGAGGAGGCTTCCAGGCCTCGAGTGATTGGTGAGGAGGCTTCCAGGCCTCGAGTGATTGGTGATGAGACTTTCAGGCCTCGAGTGTTATGTGAGGAGGCTTTCAGGCCTTGAGTGTGTTATGAGCAAGCTTTCAGGCCTCGCATTGATATTGTTCAGGCTTTCAGGCCTTATTGATAGTGCTTGGGCTGAAGGAGCCCTTCCGGAGTCTGCACACCCACAGTGAGCGCGAGTACCCATATGAGTGAGAGTGAGCCTGGGGGGCTGATGTTGTACTGAGTGATTGATACGGAGCCCTCGGGGCTGGCACTACACTGAGAGTTTGATATGGTGCCCAAGGGGAAGGTTCATGAGTATCCCTTATTGATTGAGAATAATTATTTTAACTGTTTTCAACGAGTTTTCTTACTATATTTTACTGGTTTCTACTGTTTATCTGATTTTACTGGTTGAGATAGCATAAATTGTGCCTTTGTGGGATTTCTATGCTCTAAGATATTATTTAATATTATTACTCACTGAGTTGGAGTACTAACTTTACTCCATGCACCTTGTGTGCAGATACAGGGATCCCGGAGGCATAGCTGAGTTTGTTGCTGCTACCTAGTTCGTCTGTTGGAGTCATCGAGGTAGATGTTTGGCGTCCGCAAGACCCGATTTCTCCTCTTATCTTTCTTTACTTCTGCATCTAGACTTTCATATGTATAGGATGTTGCTCTATTGTATCTAGAGGATCTGACTCGTGACGCCAGATCTAATATGGGCTGTTTTAATATTATTGTGGTTTTCGCACAGTTTTTATTACTATCAGACTAAGATTTTGCTTAATTGGTATTCTTAAATTTAATAACTGATAAGGAGCTTTGTAAACTTGGGTTTGAGAATGTTCTAAAGGTCGGGCTTGCCTAACAAGGTGTTGGGAACCATCACGACCGGGGTTTGGATCGTGACATGAGTTCGCGCGTATGTTCGCGCGTGAGAGGCAGAATTCTTCGCAATATGCGGGGCTTCGCGCTAATGGTCGCGCTAGTGACACCTGCCGAGTAAAATGGTCATAACTTTCTGTATACACCTCCAAATGATAAACGGTTTGTTGCGTTGGAAACTAGACTCAAAGGGATTTAATTTAATAGGTTTTTCATCACATAAATCCTTATATAACTGGATATATGATCATCCAAAGTGAGGTCTTGTGCGCTCTCATTTACAACTTTCGTCTAATATGAAATTTTCCAACTTGGCTTAGACTTAGGCCTCTCCTTAGACCCCAATTCACTTCTAATATGACGTATACACTTATTACTATATCCAATTGATATCCATTATATCATTAATCTTCTTTTTCACACAGAATAAAATAATTAGCCTACCTTGGCACCTCGAAATCTTAAATTACTTAGCAAAAATTTTCTGGGTCTTTACAAGGATCCCCCCTCCCATCTTGTCTTAAAATCAAATTTTTGTTTATTGGTAGATTTTTTATAATAACTTCACAAACTTCTTGTTTCTCTCTATCTTCATTTATCTGACTAATTCATATAATTCGAGTTCGATCGGGACCCACAGTTGTGGATCTCAAAGAGTGTCTAACACCTTTTTTCGAGGTAATTTGAGACCTAACCCGATCTTTGATGACGCAAATTGGTTAAACCTAAGTTACTTGCAAATAGGCACCCTAACCCACCTCAAACCCGTTTGGTGATGACTCTCTCTATTATAAGAGTTGCCACGACGTCGAAACCCGATTTCGTGATAAAAAGGTGTGCGACAACATGGCGACTTTGCTTAGGAAAGTTTTAGGCTCTTACCATAAAGTGAACTTGGTCTATATGAATTAGTCTTCTCCGATACACGTGTCTTTATTAGTTTTGCTATTACATGAATATCTCGCTCTCATTTCCCTTTTATTGCTACATGTACACACTTTTCCCCGTTTTCCCTTTATTTGAATTTGCATGCAAATTTCTGCTCAATTTGGTCATAACATGCATTTTCTTTTAGACATTTTTAAGAATTTCTACATCATGTCTCCCCCCACCCCCACTCCCTTGTATACTCTATTACAATTTTCATATTGCACGAACTAACTTCTTTCTTATTTTTCTTTCTTTTTTATGTCTTTACGTTTCATTTAATGCTGAATTTACTATTTTCATCATGCAAAATATTTGATAACATATTGTTTTATCTTTTCATAAAGCATGCTCCACATCATATTTCACTCATGCGTAATTAATGCCATATCGACACTTGATGAGTGTCCGCACTCTTTCTGAATTACCTTTTAAATTTGGAAAGGCTTATTTACGGTAAAACTAGTCTATCAGCGGTGCAGTCGATAGTTCCGTTCCTTTCCCTCTCAATTTGTACGCTTGAGGGTACCGGTATAGTCTCTTCTAGAAATTCCTACTCTAATATTAATTGTCCATGCATCATGTCCAATCCTAGTATGGGTTAGAAGGTTGTTCGCGTAATAACTCGCTAAGGCAAGCCTTGTCCAAGGTCCGTCGGAATTTCCATAATCCCATGGACACTATCACGATATGTGCATTATTTGGAGAAAACGTGCCAATATTTTGATCATTAACGTGCAATAGCCAAATCCAGAGAGGGAAAGGGCTAACTCTATTTGTTTTGCAAAAATGAGGCATGAAATCCCTAGGTTCGTCATGGTTTAAAATATCTCACCTTTGTTGCTAGTTTGGTGGAAAAATATCCTAGCAAGTGACAAAAATTATGAGAAAAGATGCCTAAAAATTTTACCCTTCTGGTTAGACATTCAGTCAAATAATGCGTTAATTGAGGCCGCCACCATATTTTGGGATAAGAAAAGAGCCTTCTTACATTTTGGCAATATAGAAATGACTCCCATTTTAGAAGAAATAAGAGGCTTCGCTGGGCTCCCATGGGATACCTCTGGTTTGTTGGTACCGAAAAACCGCACTTCTTAAGGTTTCTTAAAAATTATGGGTTTTAGGAAAAATGATGAGTTAGTCTATCTGAAGAAGTCTTACATACCATTTGATTTCATTTATGAGCATTATGGGAACAACAAGTCATATCACCTTTATCATGATGAGTTTGTCATCACTTCTTTGGGTTGGAATCACCGCCGAGTTTTTGTATTTATTGTCCGCTTTCTGAGGATGTTGGTATTTTCGATACAGGAAGAAAGGATCCACACTCGCCTAGTTATGGTCACTAAGACCTTAATGGAGGAGATTGATGTCACGACCCAAACCGATGGGCAGCGACAGGCATCCGGTACCTTACTCAACCGAGTACGAACATAATATATCTTTCTTATTACATCATTATATACACATGATATATTGGCCTAATAGGCCAACATCATCCTTTATAAACTCAAAACATAGGCCGATAAGGTCGTACAATCTTTTACGTACATGACATCTGTCTACAAGCCTCTAATAATACATAGTTTTTATAAAGGTCGGGACAGAGTCCCGCCACACCAAACAATACACATCTAACTCATAATAACCAAACAAGAAACTATGAAGCAATGGAGCGCACCAACATCTTCTGCTGAGCTGATAGCCTACTTGGAGGACTCTCGACTTGTCTATCGGGACCTACGTTCATGAAACACAGCATCTCCGAGCAAAAGGGATGTCATTACGAATAATGTACCGAGTATGTAAGGCACATAAATAAGTACATAAGAGACATAAAAGAAATATAGAGTACATGACTTAACCTGTAAGTCTGAATAACTTTGTAAATCATAAATTACTTTTAGCGTCATGCATATGTGTATGAATGTCATGTCGTGCACAGGTATATGTTTCATAACATCATCAGCCTCTGAGGACATCCCATCATATCAGCCACTGTAGGCAAAATCATCATGGTATACCAGCTGATCAGGGGGTGGTACGTATATAATGCCATAACATTTCTCATATCCCATATACATATATATACATACATATATGCGCGTATATAATATTGTTTGAATCATATTTCATCCACTATGGGCAACATCATCATCATATACCAGCTGATCAGGTGGTGGTGCGTATATAACGCCGTAACCTTTTTTCATATCCCATATACATATATACGCATATATAACGCCATCTGGTCATGGGTTAATGCACATGAATGCATTGCATGAAAAGTACGTTAATAAAATCTTTTGGAGCTTCATAAGACCATTTTGCCTTTGAGTAATATCATAAAGTAAACTTTTTTCAACTTTCATATTTTTCTGAGACCCGTGAATAGATGATAAAATATTATGACACACGGAAATTCAAGAACATAGATATCTCTAATACTTATATGAATAGAGTCTTTCATAAAATTTGTGTATTTGCACGTTTCGTTCATATCATATGGATCATGCCAAAAGAAAGAATGGATAACCTTAATATACCTGGAGTATGAACAACTTCGTATATTTATCCCGTTGAAAACCTTCGTGGATTGAACTTAGACCCAAAAATTGAATTTAAGATTGTGTTTTTTGAACTTTGAGGAACGAAATTTGGCTTAAACTCCAAAGTAACGATTTGAATGAGCATAAACAATGCTTCTGCTTTTCACTTGGTTAATGAATGAATTTTTGTGACATGTTCATGCTCCTTCACGTTTTGACCATTTTAACAGAATGTAGAAGTTGTTCTTTTTGGTCATGAAAATGAAATGAATTGCTTTTTGATTGATAAAGCTAAAAAGTCTTGATAAGACTTTGTATTCTAATGTCTTGAAACATATTAAAGGTGATTGATGAATCACCATAATAAAGGGGGGGCAGCCACGTATATACTTGGGAAGATGCTTTTATTAATTTATCCACTTATTAGTTAACCGGGTAATGTTTCATTACCTGATAATTAATATATTACCCGCATAATTTAAAAATTATCTCAACTTAATTAAATACTACTCTCTTTTAATATACATTGTACACCTTACTATCATGGCCAAATAGTATTTTGTATGGCACTAGTCCATAAATATTGGTATTTTAGTTCGGTCCGTATTTTATCCCAAAATGCCAAACTTTGACAAAATTTATTTTCTTAGACTTGCTCTCCCTTTCACCATCATGAATTTACTTATCACTTGTAAAATAGCATAATCCTTATAATCCCCAAATAATCTTTTCCTTGGACTGATGTCAATTACCTTACGACAAATTTAACGTAAAATACTGCAGAGTGCAATACCGTCATAACTTATTACTGTGAAGTGTAACATCACTGTAATGTAATACTACAGGGTGCATCACTGTCGTAACTTATTACTGCAAAGCGTAATATTACCATAATGTAATACCGTCGGGTACAACACTGTCGTAACTTAATACTGCAGGACGTAACATCAATCGTAATATATTACTACAGAGGGTAACACCATCGTAACATATTACTACAGAGCATAACATCGTCGTAATATAATACTGCGTGACGTAATATTGACGAATATTGCGGGGCGTAATATCATTCCCCCCTTTGGAACATTCGTCCTCGAATGTTGACTGATGCTCTTATCATTTTTGTAAGTTATATCTCTTGTAAATACCTTAATACTCTTCTTGCCATTTAAGCAGGTACTCTGTGAAGAAATCCAAAGTCTAGGGTATTCCCCATTTAGTCTTTTTGACCCGTGTTCGAAATCTTCCTAATCTTGCAACTTATGTTACCTCCTGTCATGCAGCCTGTATGACCCTGGCTTTGTAGGTGCACTTATGCGATTCATCTTTCCTTTTTTCTTTTATCTTTTAGTCAATATGTAGGCCTTACTTTTTATATACAAGGCTTAATAGGATGCCTCTCTGGGCCTCTATGGGTATATTGAAGTCATTTGCTCGATACTTTGTAGAACTTGGGAATATGGCCATATCTTATTTCTTAGATTTTGTTACCCATTAACATGACTTTACTGCATTTATATGGGTTATACTATACCAGAATTTTTACTTCAATCTACTTTTACTGATGTATGCTTATCAAGTTCCTAGTTACTTTTGTTGCCTACCCTTTAGGTATAAATCTCAATCCTTTAATGCCCCCTTCATTACCGTTCATCTTAACAATCATGGCCTAATCTCATGTCATACTTTGTAACTTATATCTGACCATTGTTGATTCTTCTCAATGTTGATCTATAATCCTTCACCTGAAGACTTGAAACTTCTTACGTAATACATTACAGCTAGGGCTTACGTTGTATTGAGGAATACTTGAAGTGATTCCCATAATCGTATTTCATAGTGTCTCAATGTGATTCACCTTATGGGGGTATCCTAATTTCGTGTTGCCAACAAAATCTTTTCTCCTTCTCTTTTCTTTTTCTCTTTTTTTTTTCAAATCATTATTAAAACGAAGGCTCAAACATCATCCTTTATTTGTCATAATTATCCCCTCATTTTATTACTAGGTCAGCATTTCATTCTTTCTAAATTCTATTAATGTTAGATTCCTTTGAGTCATCCAGGCTATACTGAACTTTCAATAACTTAGAGAAACCATTATCTCTCTTGTTTTTATGGACTTAATCCTGAGGACTTATCCATTCTCGTCAATTTTTTACTTGCCTTTCCTCATTCTTACTCGTGTTTTCTCAAAACTTTGTCGCTCTACCATACTTAAGCTTGTACCTATAAATATCCATTTATAATACTCGCAATTTTTCTTCAACTTGCTTGGACCATAGATTTCCTTATGTTATTTTGTAACGTCAAGCGATACATCACGTCGTCTCCAACTCTTATCTAATCTCTTAACTAGATCTCTCAGTACTTAGAAACCATAGGTTGGAAGACATGCCACTGACGATGCCACTATCATTCCCGGTTATTGGATCCACGTGCTTATAACCTTCTATCCGAAGTATGGACTATTCACAACTTTCTGCATTTGAGTATCTCATACGTTGTTCACTTTTACCTTACTTACTTAAAATATCGTATCATATGTTTTTTCTCCTTCATAACCTCTATTCCACCTAGGTGTAATTCACGTCTATAACTTGAAGCTCTACTATAATACTCGCACCTCTGGTACATACACAATCCGGTGGGAGCTTCGTACTGACTTCTTATGAGGCTGGTACTTCTTCTAACTGGCTCCCTTGTAGAGCCATTATAGATTATTGTGGTTGTGTTATTTCTCTTAAACATCTAATATTAAGAGTGATTCTTTCATGTTCTCCAGCACAACTTCTATAATTTTTCTAGGTCCAATAATCAGACTCCTAATTTACTTGGGTGATGTAATTCTTTAGTTTCCTCTTCCTTCTGATCAGCCTTTATATAGGCTTAAGCTATCTACCGATCTGTGGCTCATGGTATAATCTTCTAACAATTCTATCATTTGTCTATGCCACGGGCTTAATTATTTGTTACATATTAGCCTTCTTCAACATAAGCTATTACTTTTCCTGGTCTTTCTGCCCCCTCGTTGCATCTATACTTAGCTTATCTTAGTCCCCACACTTGCCAGAGTTTTTATACAACATATATGTTCTCGAATATTACTTTTAACTCTTACTTCCTATTCATTAGCCATGGTAGGTTCCACTTTCCTTTGGAATGCTTACAATGTTGTTGCGAGATTGTTGTTACATGACCATTTCCTCTTTAGGTCGTTGTGCTTAGGTTGAAGCCTCTTTTCTTATTTTCTCAGCTAGTCTTTCGTTGTAGTACTTAGGGAGAACCCTTGACTCTTGTAAAACCGTGAGCTTATTATGGACCTTTTTTTATGTCCTTACTTGCCTATAATCATCTGTAGTTGCTTACTTTCATGCCCTTGTGCTTGTATGGTTGCTTCTAAATTGATATTTTAACTACCTTCCCAGTGGCACTTTTTTTTATCCCCGTAACACTCATACGGTACCTTTAACTACCCCGACTCTTGTTTAAATATATCTCAAGTAATATAATAATATTCTCCTAGGCTGAATTCTCCATGTTGGATTTTACTATGTTTATCTTACACGATCTGATGACTCATTTGTAACCTCCTGTTTAGTCATAAATGAGATCTTCCCGACCAATAACTAACTACTCGTTTTCCCAATCTCATATCAATATTCCTCGTAATCTTTCTTGGTTTATTTACCTTGTTTTAACTTATGTCTCGCACTGGCTCCTTATTTATTAATAATAGCTCAGGGCAGGAACCGTTACTTCCTCTCCTTGATGTCGTGCTTGCACAATATTCTTGAATCGTAGCGTATTTGTAATATTTGGATAAGTGTCATCTCATTCCTCTTTCATTTATCGCATTCTTCCTTTACTATTCCATAGTCACTAGAACCACTTAATTCTGACTTAATGCCACATTACTCCATATTCCCCCTTTGGATGTCTACTAAAAGCTAAAGCCACGAGGATCTACCTATAGATGTTTTACCTTTTCATATTTGGCATCGTTTTTCAACATTAATGATCCTTACTCGCCTTGAGAAAATTGTTCTGTACCAAGGATGACAAATTTCCTTACTCGCGAGGGTGACACTTAGCGTAACTGACACATACAATCTCTTAAGCTTAACTTTGCTCACATTGCTTGCTCTAGGGAAGCATCTCCCTGAATGACTATTCTTTGAATTCATCATGAATCTTCTTCTGTGGTCCATTCTATTACCGCCGGAATGAAATTTGAAATTCCCATGATGCCGAGTACTTTCCAATCATTCAGTCCCAAATTCATATTTAGTTTATCTTGTTTACCAGTCCATACTAATTTTTGTTACTCTGGAATTAACTCTCCCCTCTGTTAGTCGTGTTGGAGTCATGAACTTATTTCTCGAAATGAGGATATAACCTTATGGCTTATACTCTTTCATTGTCTTAAGGGCCATCACTTTTCGTCTCTTCCTTCATTTGACTATAGTTTTTGTAACACTCTATCGTTTTCATCCATGTATCACATATTATTCATAATTCTTCTTTATCTCTCTTCTCATTACTTTGCTAATGTTTCTTCATATCCCTTTTCTTGTGAAAACTTCAATATGATATTATTTCGCTTTTAGCTTCCCTTTGCTCCATCCAATGGCTCTTTGGGTTGCTCAACATCCTCGCTCTACTAGGGATGAGAGCCATACTTAAGGTAATATTTATCCCATCCAGGCTTTCAGTGCCTATCTTCTGAATGTTAGTATTCACATCTAATCGTAATATTCTATGGCGAACCATCTGGATGTCTCACAAGAAGATCTACTAGCACATTTGTAATACCCTTCGGAAATGCCAACAAATGAAAGTAATCCATTTACCAATTTGGGTTACTCTAACCCTAGTCGGATCTTGATATCACATCCTTCTCTTAACTATACATGTTATCCCCCACAGGGCATAACTGAAATGGGTGTGACCAATTGTACATACCTCTGCTACTATTGAATATAACTCAAAAAGCTTATGTTCCTCTACCTCAATTATAAACGTTGTTAACCTTTATCAACTGGGCGTCTCGTACCCATCTTCATCTTGCTTCTTTTGCTTATTGAAACTTGTATTTATCTTCTTAATCTCTCATTGTTTTTCACCATAAAGGTGTCTTTCAGTACGTACATGATATGTTGAAGACCTCACATTTACTTATCATAAGCACGATGCAAAGTTGAGTTCCTCTAATTCAATACTTCCACAGCTATATCTCTTATCGATTTTCTTTCTGAACGTAGGCATCGTCTTATTATGAATAAAAATAGAAGCTCGGTACTTGAATTCTTATAAGTGAGCTTTACCACATGATCTAGAATAAGAAGAAAGAGTGAAAATCTTAAATGCCCTATAGCCTCATGCTTATAAGTTTGGTGCACCACACACCCATAAACAAGACTCTACTGGACACACCTTGAAGACTCCCTAGGACAGAATTGCTCTGATACCACTTTTGTCACGACCCAAACCGATGGACCGCGACGAGCACCAGGTACCTTACTCAATCGAGTACCAACATAACGTATCTTTCTTATTACATCATCACATACACATGACATGCGGGCCTAATAGGCCAACATAATCCTTTATAAACTCAAAACATAGGCCGACAAGGCCGTACAATCTTTTATGCACATGAAATCTATCTACAAGCCTCTAAGAATACATAATTTTCATAAAGTACGAGACAGAGTCCCAGTCACACCTCCTTTTTACGTTACTACACCCCCAGAATGGCATAAAGGAGTTTTTCCACTTAAAGGACGATCAGAACGGGATTTATTATTAATATTCAGAGTCGCCACTTGGGAGATTAGTGGTGTCCCAAGTCACCGGTTGGATCCCGAACCAAGGAAAATATTGACTCTGTTAACAGTCTACAAACTAGAAATCTGGATAAGGAATTCTGTTAACCCGGGAAAAGGTGTTAGGCATTCCCAGATTCCGTGGTTCTAGCACGGTCGCTCAACTGTTATATTTGATTTTATCTGATTTTAATACATGTTCTATCCTATGTGCCTTTTATTAGTAATCCGCTTTTTATATATTTATTTTGATAAGAATTGCAACGTCTTGAAAATGTATCTCGAACCACGTCGCACCAGTATACCCGTAGCTTTTGACACATTTCGACTTCGTTGAGACTTGGATTTGGGTCACATAAATGTACACCCATATTTCGGAAGGTAATATTATTAACATACGCGCCTAAAGCAACTACGCGTTTATTGTATTTGGGGAAGACCATGAAATTCGTTAAATGGCCCTCCCGAATTCTAAGTAATTTTAATAACCAATTATTGAGGGCCCCGCATTTTGTATTTAATTGGGCGAGGCTCGTCTCATCATTTTATTAAAAGGCCAACTTAAAAGTAACTACAATTTTTATTGATCAATTATATCAAAAGGAAATAAACTTAACTACATGGAAATTAAATTTCTAAGCAAAATAAAAGCTACATTTTTATAGTCCAAACTCAACCAATGAGTTGGACCATTAGTGGGCTCCAAAACGGCTAAGCGAATAAAACTTAACACCAGATATCTAAAAATGGACCAAGTCCATGCGTACACCAACATTTGGGCCATTTGTTAAGGCCCTGGGGCTTATGCCTTTTAAAATATACTGTTAAGCCCATAATATCAAACTAAACCAAATTGCAGTTCAATTTATACATGAATTTACTGAATGCTTCTTCTTACTCAAGTTGTGTTCAACAATTTAATAACAAGGATCTCTGTTCAAAATGATTCATAATCCAAAATTAAGATGTTTGATTATCACTAATCAATTTAATTAAGTTAGGACTAATTTTTTTTATTTTATAATGTTGATGCCTGGAACATACTCACACTAGACCTGTTCAACAGCTATACTGCATCAATTAGCTTTAACTCTCAACTTCTGATTCTAACGATTATTAATGACAAAATAGAGGAAAATAACAGCTATTTGATCCTTATGAATACAAGGTTATAAGCATTAAAAATCACAATTTATAACTAATTCACCCTATTCCTTCACAGGTGCATCGGGCTTGATTGAAACAGATCTAGGCCTATACGAATAACTCACAATTATAGCTATTCCAACAAAGCAAACTAATTAATAAGCTAATGAATGATTATGACTCTTACTCTAATAGTTCATTAAGTCCATTACAAGTTAACAACCAGTTAGGCTACTACAAATGAACTAAACAATGAACTCATCTAAACAAATCCTAGAATTAACTGCAATGCCAAGCGACTAATGAAACAATAAGAAAAAAAATTTCAGTGAAGATCAGGGAACAACTGCATTTTCCATTTCATGGATGAATTACATCAAATCAGTCCAAGTGTGTACGTGGAATACAATGAAATAGAAGAAGAAGAGGATCAGCAACCAGCAATTCGAAGAGTAGTCATGGACAGAAATCAACAGCAATTGCAGGAATGATTTTTAACCAAATTCAAACTTCAAACCACTCAAGGACACATCAACAATATATATTGACCCAAAATTCTGCTAATTAGTCCCTGAAACTACTTGAACTGATCTCAAATGAGTTTTGATCCTAAAACACTAAAATTAGAATCAGGAAAGATGAAACTAAACTGAAATTCTTTATCAAAACCGTATATTTTGGTTTTTCTCCAGATTTTTACTGTTTTTGGATTTTGGAAGGAATTCAAATCTAGAAAGGAAATTGGGATATGAAATTGTTTAATTTCATATCTGAACTTGGCAGATATTTTTTTGGTGGGAATTTTGGGGTGCCAAAAACTTGTGATTCAAGGCACTATTCATGCCTATTTATAGAAAATTCTAGGGTGCAACTTCATATTTTTATTTTTCCCATTAGTCCCTACTTTATTTCTTTTTAACCTTCTATTTTTCTGACTTGTACTACAAGTTACTACATCTATTTATTGAAAACTATACTACTGCCCTAATCTAGAAGATTCTATCCTATTATAATTCCTATATTGCCCTCACTTTATTCCATTATTTACCAAATATGATTAAACTACCATTTCATATACCTATACTACCCCAGAAATTATGCTGTAATTACCATTAAACTATTTTGCTATTCCAAAAGTGTCCCCACTTTACTCTTAGAATTACCAACCTTATCTCAATCAAATCCTAATTAACATCTACCAGCTATAACCACACTTAACTAATCATAGCAATGAACTAAGGGATTATTGGTAACAATTACTGACTAAACTACACTAATTATAATCCAATAGAGCTTAAGAGGATCAATTCATCAATTAAACCAATTGAAATTAAACTAGTCATCAAAATTAATCAACTGTGAATTAAAACGAAACTGTTTAATGACTTAAACCTAAAATATGTAGAAACAAATTCTGTGAAGCTTAACTAATCCTGAGGTTTAACTATTAGAAGCAAAGAATAACAAAACAGAGTTAAAATACTAGAAAAGGAAGAAAGCTAAAACCAGAAAACTTACTTATGCGATTAGACTTGTTGGACTTCAAATTTCAGACCCCGAAACAATGTATATGTATTATTTAATGAGAGATAAGCACACACAGTAATGCGAGGCTTGACTCGTCCTCCAAACTCAGGCAGAAATCATAGATTTCAGACTTCTAGGGTTCCGCCTTTGTGCTTTGATATTCAAGAAAGTTGGGAGTTGTTTGAGGGGAATTAATTAGGCATTTTGGGAGTGGGGTGGTGAGGAGGATTTATGGTGTGAATTTGGGGTCGAACCAAGGCGGCGCTAGGGTTTTGAAATTTGGTGAGGTTTCAATGGGATTTGGAAATAAAGAGTTGTAGACTTGAAGAGAAGAGGAGAAGAGGAATCTCTTGGTGTAAGTTTGGTCGGAAACGGGAGCTTTCCTCTGCCGTAAGTGAATTTCGATGGGCGACGGATGGTGGTCTACGGCGGGGCCTGGTGTGAAATCAGGGGTGTACGAGGATGACAACTTGGTCGTTGATTTTGTGAAGATATTATGATAATTTTATTAAAAATACAAGATTTCTTGTGGACCGTCGGATTGGGGAAGGATAAAGGGCTGAAATTGATTTGCCCCCCCCCTCCCCCCCAAAACGACGTAGTTTTGAGCAAAAGGAAGGGTCAGACCGGGTTAGGGATCATTATTTGGGCCTAAAGCATTTTTTTGTTTGGGCTTGGGTAATTGGCCCAATTTCTTTAGCAGTCATTTTCTTTCTTTGTTCTTTTATTTATTTTTCTTATATTTTACTCACTTTACTTTCGTATTTTATTTTTATATTTATATTTTGTATTTTTTACTTTGTATTTTCTGATTTTGTAAAAATTAAACCAAAACCTAATTAAACTATTTAACTTCTAAAATTATTTAATATCAATATTTAAAGATGAATGCAACATTTATCAATTAAAATTGCGTAAGAACTATTTTTGTGATTTTCTTTAAATTGTTCTAAAATAAATTAATACCTACTTAATACTAAAATGTGAAATTAAATTCCTAATGCAAATGCGTATTTTTGGTATTTTTAATATGAATTATCATGCACAAATAAAATGCAGAAATTATTAGAGAATGACACCAAAATGCACAAAAAATTGTAAAAATAAAGAAAAATCATTTTGTTTGAAATTTTGGGAATAACTCATATATAGGGCAAAAATCACGTGCTCACAGCTGCCCCTCTTTGCTCGGAAAAATGAAGAGTTTTCGTGCAAAGATAAGTGAGCAAATACGAGCGATTTTTGCCCATTCGAGTATTCTGTTGTGAAGCATTTTGAAATGTTTTGACTGCACCCTGCTTCAGAGGTTGCCTACATATCATGGGCTGAACAGGAATCAGGTCAGTGTAGTTCAGGAATATCTGGTAGCTGGGACTACCAGGAGCTATGATTTCACTATTGTTGCTGCTGTTACTGCTCGATGACATCCTTATTACACCGTCAAGATAAAAAGAAGCTAGCCTAAGATATAATCTAGAAATTACAAAAGATCCTATATATGCCTTCAAACTTACTCTTCTGTTGTCTTGAACTTGTATATTGTGTTCTTCCAATGAAATTCTTGTTGTTGCCTTGGCGAGGTTCTTTGCCATTCTTCTTGGTGATGCTTGATTTGAAATATGTGTCCATTCTTCAGGTGGACTCCTGCTTGCGATTGTTGTAAAAGTGTATTCCCTTGTTCTCTAGGTGGGCTCCTGTTTGCGATGCTTGAAAAGTATTCCCTTGTTCTCCAGGTGGGCTCCTGTTTGCGATGCTTGAAAAGTATTCCCTTGTTCTCCAGGTGGGCTCCTGTTTGCGACAAAATAGACAAACAAAGAAAATTTTCTGCCCCCGTATAGTGACTGGGCACATCATGTTATCAACTATTAAAGTTAAAGGCTAAAATTTAGATTATACTTCCCTTGTTTTCCAGGTAGGTGCCTGCTTTCTGCATTAGAAATGGATTCCCTTTGTTTTTCAGGTGGGCTCCTGCTTGCTTGAACTTTTGAAATAAATTCCCTTATTCTCCAGGTGGTCTCCTGCTTACTGAACTTTGAAAGATATTCTCTTGTTCTTCAGGTGGGCTCCTGCTTGCAACAAAATAGACAAACAAAGAAAATTTTCTGCCCCAGTTTGGTGGTTGGGTACAACATGTTATCAAATATAAAAAATTGAAAGCTAAATTTGAATTGTACTTCCCTTGTTCTCCAGGTAGGCGCCTGATTGCGATAAAATAGACAAAACAACGAAATTTTTTTGCCCCAGTTTGATGGCTGGGTACATGGGTGAGTATTAAGCGAAATTATTTTACCAACTATTATGGGAATCTAAAGGCTAAGTCATATTATACAGGGAGGTCCTGACAACTCCTAACAATTACGATCCTAAATTATCTCTTCTAAAGGTATTACTCCCACTACATTTATTATCACAAGTCTTAAACTACTCCCATTATCCAGGAGGGTCCTGACAACTTCTATTAAGACTTCCACTATATCTTGTTATCTAAACAGACCTTAAAACTATGTCCCATTATCTAGGAGGGTCCTGACAACTTCTATTACGACTTCCTCTATATCTTGTTATTTAGACTGACCTTAAAACTACGCCCCATTATCCAGGAGGGTCCTGAAAACTCTTAATTGAAACCTATTGCAAACTTTAGAACGAACTTATATTCATTTGGTGTACGTTTATGCTAAACTATGTTTCTCATGATTGTTTTGAAATTCAAACTAAATCCCATTTTTCAGGAGGGTCCTGACAACTCCTAACTTATCTCTTCTAAAGGTATTTTCTCCAACTATATTTGTTATCAAAAGGTCTTAAACTACTCCTCATTATCAAGGAGGGTCCTGAAAACTTCTAATTAAAAGGCTATTTTAACCTAAACTATATCTATTGCAAGTACGACTTCCACCACATCTTGTTATCTAGACTGACTTTAAAATTACGTCCCATTATCCAGGAGGGTCCTGACAACTATTAATTGAAACCTATTGCAAACTTTAGAACGAACTTATATTCCGTTTATACCAAATTATGTTTCTCGTGATTGTTTTGAAATTTAAACTAAATTCCATTTTCTAGGAGGGGCTTGATAACTTCCAGTCATACCTGTTTGGGTCCTATATTTCTTTACGGAAGATTTCTCCGAAACTTCTGCCCCTGTTTCAATCAAAGAAAATCTTGTCAGTTTAAAATGTGGTGGTTGGTTTGTGGCCTTGAACTTTGATGGTGATTGCTCTTTCACTTCCCATGATAGCTGATTTCCACTTGAAGATCTTGCCTGTTTATTGACTAACCACTCTCCCTGCCGTCCTTTTCACAGGAATACCCCTTCTCTGTTCAAACCCGCATCCATTTATCTATTGCATCGCTCATGACCTGATATTTACCAAGCCCTTGTTTTCACATGAATCTCAAAGCATGACAATTGTCACCCACTCAAAGTGTATGTTGCTCTTCCTAGATTGAACCCACTAGATCTGACCTTGAGGTCCATTGTTCTTTCACGTGCCATGATAACTGATTTCATTTGAAGACCTCAATCGTTCCTTGACTGACCACTTCCTTAATCAAAATATGCCTCTCCTCCATTCTAACCCCATACTTTTATTCATTGTATTGCTCCTGAATTGACACTTACCAACCTTTGTGTCTCACATGAACCCCCACACATTTTAATTATTACCAACTTCAGTGCGCATGTTGCTCTTTTATTATTTAAACCACCGGCCTTGCCCTTGAGGTCTATTGCTCCATCGCTAGTCATGATAACTTTGATTTCTTTTTGGAAGATCTTGATTGTCATTAGTGTACCATCCTTTTTCAATCCTATCACGGGAAATTCTT
The DNA here is from genome assembly GCA_026770625.1 of Nicotiana glauca. NCBI lineage: Eukaryota > Viridiplantae > Streptophyta > Magnoliopsida > Solanales > Solanaceae > Nicotiana > Nicotiana glauca. Next base: position 78,868 of record MU784319.1, read on the forward strand.
TTTATTTGTTCACCCTCGCTCTTCATCTGTTGTGTTGTTCATGAATTGACGTATACCAAGTCTTTGTATTTCACCAAGACTTCCAAAGCATGTCGATTGTTGCCAACTCAGTCATGTGTGATGTTATTTCCTGACTTATGACAATTTGATGTGTTGGCCAGATCCCATTTTGTGCAATTGGAAAGCTTGGTGGCAAATTTTGAAGTCATTTCTTTACTTGTTATGACCCGACAGACTCAAGAAGAGGGAAATACACGGTGGGAAGAATTGAGTGAAGGAGAATGGAAAGAGACGATTCCTAACAAGAAACCTATAGAGTAGAAAAAACCATCAGATGTAGATAACGAGTCTAGCGACCATGACATTCACCTGCAACCTACTCTTTTTAGCAAATCTGATGTTCAGCTCTTGTTGCAATTTTCGCCGTGAAACTGGTCTTCAGTGCTCCATTTACCCGATCTGGTTCACAATCCTTAGTCGACTTGTGGTGCCCGTAGGGTTTTCACCATCAAGCCTCTCTCATTTTGATTTTCTCTCAACTCGCTATCGCCTTACGGTGCCCGTGAGGGTTTTCACCAATATGACTCTCTCATTTTGATTTCTCTCATCTTGGGGTACCCGTGGTGGTTCTCATCATCATGACTCTCTAATTCTTCATTTTCCTTTGTTTGGACTGGAGTGTTGCCCCTGATGTGATTCACCTTTGACCACTTGACTCGGAATTTCTTGAAGATTAATCGGAAGGTCTTTCTTTTGACCGTAATGTGGCTTTTGTATGGGTTTAGAAAGAAGGGTATAGAGACTCAAAATATTTCAATGTGGGTTCTAAATTACAACTTTCGGAACCATATTTCTGCAACAACCATAACTTCTGCCACAGTTTCTTTCTTGGGGAGTTTTGGACTTTTCTTTTATCATGACTGAACCTCAGAGAGGCTGCTTACGTACCCTTTCGGGATCAAGTGAAACGTAGTTCAGGCAACTACATTTTTTGTTGCGATATTTTCCTTTCTTCCACTCTTCTTTTTCATTTTCTTTTCTTTTCTCTTTTCTTTTCTTTTCTTTTCTTCTTTTTTTTTTCTTCTCTTTCTTTTCTTTTCTTTTTCTTTTCTTTCTTTTTTCTTCTTTTTTTTTTCTTCTTTTTCTCTTTTCTTTTCTTTCTTTTCTTTTCTTCTTTTCACTATTTTTATCTTGTTTTTCCACTTACTTCCCCATTTAATCCTCGAGTTTTGTTGTTGATTCCGAAAGAGGGATATGAAAGAAAATCTAATAAGGCTCAAAGGAATAACAAAGGATAAAGTGTTTGGATAGCAGAACAAAATGTCTTCGTCATTTCAATCTTCAACACATACCAAGTACAAACTACACAGTTAAACACCTTTTGATTGATTCACATATTTGCCTTCTGTGTTTGTCGATTCCTAGTGCCATTGGAAAACAATCTCGGTACCACGAATGGTCCCTTTAGAATTGGGGCATTCTTGCCTTTGGCTTTAAACCGATGAGGCATGATGTATTTTCACAGTATTTCTTTATGTTCTATTTTCCCCCAGTTTCACTTAATTTAGGCTTCAAAGTATTCCAATATGTTTTTATTTCTTCTAAGTACCCTTACATCTTCAACATTGTTTCATTGCTAAACTGACTTTTAAACAATTAGGCCGAGAATTATGTGTGCATGTCATGTCACTAAAATCAGCATGAAAAGAATTGTAAAATGATTAGAAATAAAGTGACTAGAAATGTCAGGAAACAGAGAATTGTATTAGACTGATGGGTTGAAACAACAAAACGAACAGACTAGACTAGAATTACAAACCTAGACGGCACTATAACAAGTTATTATTACTAAATAAAGCAAAATGGAAAGATAGAAGGGTTTGACTCCCAAGACAGTATCCGGATTACAACCCTGAAATAACCCGGACCTTCAGAAATGAGACCAAAATAAGCCACCAAAACTCCACTCTAGGTGATCGAGAGATGGAGAATCTTCCCAATTACCACGCCTAGCATTTTAGCCACTGAATTTCACATCAATATTGCCAAGACCATTATTGACTTTAATCAACACGTTCCCAAGATAAATCGCATGCTCCTTGCCATTGCCATTGTCCACAATTACTCCTTCTTGAATCATTCTTTCTATTTCCCTTTTCAAAGATCGACAGTCTTCAATGCTATGCCCCTGGACATTAGAGTGGTACATGCATCGAACAGTAGGATCAAAGTTTTTTGCATTTGGGTCTGGAGTATATCCAAGGAACGGCTTAATCAGGCCAAGATGTTTTAACTTTTCAAACAAGCTTGTGTAAGATTCTCCAATGGGCGTGAAATTATCTTTTTGTTTCCCTCCATGCCTCAGTTTTCTAGGATTGTTGTATTCTTGAAAGGGTTGTGAAGATACACGAGATTTTTGGGTTGCTGATGCATGCTTCAGGGGGTGACTTGGTGGTGGGAAAAATGGTCGGGTGTTATTGGTAGATGGGGTAGCTTATGTGGAGTTTGGGGACCCGTTCGCGGGATCGGTATTGTGGTTGAAAGCTTTTAGCAAGAACGACCACCGGACCCTGTCGTCGGTGGAGGTTGTGACCTGATGGTTGGACAAAAGATCGGGTGTTGTTCAGGGGATAATTTTGGAGTTGGTTTTGAGGTTGAACAGGTTTGGCAAGAACAATTATCGGACCTTGTTGTGGATGGTGCTTAGCAACGTCTTTTCCGTCAATGGCAGGACCATCCCGAGCAACCTGCTCGTTCCACTTGAGCCAAAAATCCTTAAAGCTCTCCTTGGGCTTCGTTTCCGTTTGAGATAGGGGAAAAACTTGTGCAATGTCTTTCTTGTGCCGCACAAAATCTTGAGCCATGTCATCCAATGTAGGCCAATTACCAATATTGTGACGATTATACCATTCTAAAGCTTCCCCAGTCAAGCTCTTACTGAAGTATGCCATCAACGAATCATCTTTATCCCCGATACTTTTCATTTCATCGCAATAGACCTTCAGATGAGTTACCGGATCTCCATTCCCATCGTACAAGTTAAATTTTGGCACTTTGAACCCCGTGGGCAGGCGAACGTCAAGGGATACAGATGATTCTTTTTAAGACATGTTACCGTGGTCTCCCATTCCTTGTATGTTTTTTAAGGATTGTTCTTTCGGCTTTATGGCTATTTCATATCGCCCTAATTTCCCTGTGACCTTTTCATTTCCGGTATGAAGCTCATCCCGAAGGCTCTTCCCGTATTCATTGTTGGGGGTAGTGGATATGACAGAAAACATTGGTAGTGGCGGGGGTGGTGCCTTCCCAGTCGTCCAGGCTTGATACATATCTGCCATGTGTTGTCTTAACATCCGTACCTCTTCACTCAACCCATTATCAATCAACTAAGGTCGGGTACTGATATTAATCAACTCAGTTCTGTTGTCATTTGCCATTGCCTTTTGTCCTTGTGTTGCAACGCAGAATTACCGTGTTTTAAAACCACAAACCAACCACCTTTCTGGAAATGGAAAAACGAAGTCACCATGTTAGCATTAAGGTATTTAGCATATTGATCTTTCTTTCCTTTCTTTCTTATTTTTTTGTTACTTTCTTTTCTTTTTGCCTTTTTGTAGTTTTTCTTTTTTTTCCTTTTTTCTTTTTTTTGTGATGGTCGAATCCTACGTGGATTGCCTACGTATCATGATCCCGCATGAATCACACCGAGCGTAGTTCTTGCAAATTAATGAAAAAATAAAGAGATAATTTTGTTTTGGGAATTTTTAAATTTTCACTAATGATTATTGCGATTACACCATTATTAGACTATTTGTTTTTCTCATTTTCAAATCAAAAGATACAAACTCAAAACACATTACAGACTCGACTAATCTAGGAGTACATCAAAGGTTCAAATCTTGGGGTCTACGAGGCATCACTCGGCATCTCCATGGGCCTGCGCAAGACTGAGAAGGTTTCAATGTCAATTGAGACTATTTTTAACAACAACTGGCCATATAATGGCTTATTTTGACAAAGTGGCTATTTTTATAAAATTTTGTTTAAGAAACTACAAACTCGATGATTAAGAATACATCAAAATTTCTCATCCTGGTGCCCATGGGGCATCACTCAGCATCGCCACAGGCCAACGCAAGACTGAGAAAGTTTCAATATCACTGTGACTATTTTTTACAAAATTGGCCATATAATAGCTTATTTGACAAAATGGCTATTTTTTGTAAAAATTGTTAAATGAATAAACTTGATTGTGCGGATATGGCCTTTCAGCACTTCCGAAAGGGAGATTTTAAGGTTGTGCCCGCAAACTATTTAAAGTTGACTCAATGTGGTTGTTCTTGCAAAAACAGACTTCCGGCGTCCTTTTGAGGGACATTCGGCTTATTTTAAACAAGAATGGCATCACCTGACTTATTTATAACAAAA
>MU784321.1:13611-32800 GCA_026770625.1 Nicotiana glauca
CTTTTTTTAATTCATTCTTCGTTTTCTTTTTCCTTACTTTATGCGCGGCGCTCATATTTCTTGATTGTGCCGCTGATTATGAAAGAGGGGTATGAATGAAAAATAATTAAGGCTCAAAATGGTAACAAAGGATAAAAGTATTTGGATAGCAGAATAAAATGCCTTCTTCATCTCAATCTTTAACAAATGCCAAATACAAGCAAATACATTCAGAATAAAGAAATCATACATAATATCTCTTGACAGCATCGGAATTGATGGCCATTTCTACACATTTTCCTTCTATGTCTGTCAAATATCCCCTGTTTGTAACCAATGATTTCACTTATGCTTTCTAAACATTATCTATCCATTTTGCACTATATACATTTGATTTCCCTGCATTAGTGCTCAGCCTATATGCATCTGAGAATGTTAGTAATCCTCTCAGCATAAGCATTATGCTACTATACTCACCTTTTCAAAATAGTAAGACATTATCTGCAAAGCATAGGTGATTTAGCTTCAGTCCTTTGCAATTTGTGTGAAATGCAAATCAATCTAATGTGGCTACCTATTGCATTATTCTTGTGAAGTACTCCATACATATTACAAGTAGGAGAGGTGATATAGGATCTCCCTATCGCAATACCCTTTTCCCCTCAATACATCTATATAATCCTCCGTTTAAAGCAATCAAGTATTGTGTTGTTGAGATGCAAACCATAGTTCATTTGATGAATTTTGGAGGAAAGTCCAGTGCATGCAGCATTTCTTCAACAAATCCCCACTCAAAAGAATCGTATGCCTTTTTTTATATCAATTTTAATCAAACAACTACTTCTTGATTTCTTCCTGTCATACAATTTCACCATATCTTGACATATTAGGATGTTCTGCACTATGCTTCTACCTTCCACAAATGCACTTTGGTTCTCAGCTATTATTGAAGGCAAGAATCCTCTTAGCATGTCACACAACACCTTTGATATAATTTTATATACTGTATTGCAACATGCAATAGGTCTATAGTCTCATACTTCTGCTGCATGGTTGTTTTTTGGTATGAGGATCAGAGTTGTTTTATTGATTATCCTGAGCATTTTTGCTGTGTTGAAGAACTCCTTGACACTTCCAATGACATCTTGGTTTACCACTGACCAGCAATCCTTGTAGAATTGAGATCCATAGCCATCAAGTCCTGGGGATTTGTCTCCTGCAATTGATCATAATGTTGCTTAATTTCCTTATCTGTAACTGGAGCTTCTAGTTGTTCCCTTTGTTCCTATTGAACCACTTGCTCTTTCCTAACAAGATTGCTGCACACATGTTGCCTATATCCTTTGCTTTCCCCCAGCAACTTCTTGTAGAACTTTATAGAGGCCTCTGTTATCCCCTCAACATCTGTTATCTCCTTCCCTTCTGCATCTTTAATTGAGAATATCATGTTTGCATTCCTTCTGGCTTTTATTACACTGTGGAAGTACTTAGTGTTTTGATCCCCCTGTCTCATCCATTGTATCTTGCTTTTTTGTGTTAATAATTGCTCTTTAGCATCCTTCCATTTGATGATTTCTTTCATCCATGTGCCTTCCTCTTCAATTAGTTCAACATTCTTAGGATCTTTTTGAATCTTTCCTTGGCATTCTGTCAGGTTGATCATTGCTGTTTCAGCCCTTTTCTCCACATCTGAAAATCTTTCCTTGTTTAATCTTTGCAGTACACTTTTGGTTCTATGTAGCTTTCCTACCAATTTGTACATCTGTGTGCCTTGAATTTTTTTCCCATACTTCTTGTACTCTTGTTTGGAATTCTGGGATCACACTCTATATGTTTAAATATTTGAACTATCTTTTTACCCATGCATTTCTTCCTTCCCAGTTTATGATTACTGGGCAGTGATCATAGATGTCCTCATTCATGAAATGCACCTCTGATGTAGGTCATTCAGTCACCCACTCAATATTAACCAAAACACTATCTATCATGCTGTATACTCGACTATCTCCTCCTTGTTTATTGTTCCATGTGAAGACGGCTCCTGAGGATCTCGGATCCTTTAAACCACAACCTTCTATGAATTGTCTAAAGTCTCTAGTTTCAGCCATAGTAACCTTGCTTCCAATTCTTTCCTCCCTACTTAGCACATAGTTATAGTCTCCCGTTACAGCCCATGGTCCATCCATTTTGGTACCTATTTGATTTAGGTCATCCTATAGTTTCCTCCTTGCTGCTTGTTCATTGAAACCATACATCATGGTAATATTAAAAGTCAATCCAATCCCCCTGTGCTTTACTGTACTGTGAATCGTTTGTTCTGTAACTTCTCTGATATCTACCTCATATAGATGAGGTTTCCATATCAACCAAATCCTACCTCCTTGATGTTTGTCTAAATTTGTTATAAACGACCAACCTGGACAATGATAAAAACAAGCTTTGTGTACCTTAGCTCTTTTTATCTTTGTTTCCAGAAACCCAAACAAGCCTACTCTCAAGTTATGGATAAACAGGTTCATTTCCTTCTGCTTATCTAGCTTGTTTAGGCCTCTAGAATTCCAAAACCCTATACTATCCATTAGGGTTAGGGTGTCCCCCACCCTTCCCATGTCCAGGGCCTCCCTCAGCTTGACCTCCTTCAGGGCAGGAAGGTTTAGCTATTTCTTCATTTCTGTTACTTTGTTCACCTAGTGCTGCAAATGAGTTTCCTGTATTTATTTGAGGTTCTCTAATCACTATCCCTCTCCTTGCATACCCTCTTCCGTAATAGTTGTTATCATGTATTTGTTTTCCCATCAGTTGTTTCCCTTCCCTTTGTTGAATCCTCTCTTCAGCAGCTATATCTTTACCCTTTTCTTTGGTACCTTCAAGTTGTTCACCTTTTTTAGTCTTCTCTACTTCCTGATGTGATTCTTCCTTCTTTTCTTGGGCTTTACTGCTTATCTTTTCCCTTATGTATTTCCTGCATTCCTTCAGTTCATGTCCATAATTTTTGCATTTAGTACAAAGTATTGGCTTCCATTCAAACTCCACCTCTTGTTCCACAATGTGGCCATGCTCGTTTTCAAACATTACTGTGTCTAAAAATACCTTATTGATCGGTGCTTCCACCAGTATTCTAGCATATGTCATTATCTCCTTCATAGTATTTGCTTTGTCTGCGTTCAATAGGTTCCTTACCAGCCCTGCTATTTTTGCTAAAGCCTGCTTTCCCCAGTACTTCAGATTCAACCCTGGTAGTATAATTCATAGTGGTATGTTATCATTATCTCCGTCTGCATTTCAATATCCAGCTGCCATGGTTTGACTATTACTGGCTTTCTATCAAACATCTGGACTCCTTCCTCTACTACTTTAGTTCTGCTCTCAATTGTATGGAATCTGACCAGGAACACACCTCTTTGTACTTGTTCTACTAAGTCAATTCCTAGTTTTCCCCAAACTCTATTAAAATAGCCTTCCAACATTTTGTGGTGGATTAGATCCCAACACATAGCATACTACTCCAGTTTTCCAATATTCTACCTCCTCATGGATGTCTTCAAGTATTATTTTCACATTACCGTTAATAGGTTATTCTCGTTTATGATCCTCACCTTCCTCCAATGGAATAGTAGCCACAATTTTGCTCCACGATGTTCTCGATCCTTGACCTTGTGTCTTGCTTTGTGATTCAAGTTCAATTTCTTCCTCCTCCACCTTATTAGCCAATGATCTTCTACATGCATCACTCACCCGCATGTTTTCAGACTGTGTCCTCACTGGTGTTACCATTTGTCACGACCCTAAACCCAACCTAGTCGTGGTGGCGCCTCTCGTGAAGACAAGTCCTACCGACAAACCTCCAATTCAATTTAAGCAATTAAAATAATAACTACTAAGTCTTTAATCAGAATTTAAAATCCAAAAATAAGAATTTAGTAGTATAATTTGCAGAAATAAAAACCAACACAGCCTGACATCGGGGTGTCACCGGTCAAGAGCATCTAAAACAATACTACAAATCTGAAAGTCTACTCCACTACTGAATAACTGAATCAAAAAGAAAATAAGATAGAGGGATGTTGCACTGGGCTGCTGCCACGACCCCAGTTCGCCCTCCATGAACATGTCGTGATGGCACCTAGTCCCCACGACTAGGTAAGCCTAAAAATGCAGAAAAACAACATAACTTGCGAAAGAATTAATTAAAACTGAACAACTAAAAGAAAACTATATATAAATGCCCCTCGGCATATACAACTCAATAATGCGGAAGTCTATAATATCACCCCAAAACCCGAAAACTCACGGGAACACAAGCTAGAAGAAGTACTGTAAATGCTCTAATCTCCATAATATCTACATCAAGGGTACGATAGAAGGCTAACTACTACAGATGGAGTAAAAAAGGTGACTCTTCGGTCTGCGGACGCGGCAGATGTACCTTGAAGTCTCCGTAGCTCTCCCTACCTCAAGGATAGTGCACCTGGGTGGAGGTATCTGGATCTACACATGAAAAACATGCTCAGATGGGGCATGAGTACACCACAGTGGTACTCAATAAGTGCCAAGCCTAACCTCGGTTGTGTAGTGACGAGGAAGGTCAGGGCCCTACTGAGGTTAAATAATATAATATGAGTTGATAGTACAAAAACAGGCAATAATAATGAGTACAACAATGGAATAAGACGAGCTAAACAAAACAATAATAGTTACACAAGGAACAGAGTAAACACGGAATATGTACAGCTCAATACCCATAGTAACAATGAGGATCTCCAATGATACCGTCCTGTAGTCCCTTTCTTAACTGTCCAGTGGATCTCCCGGGATACCGTCCCGTAGTCCATCATATGTGAATATCCGAAGGATCTCCCGCGATATCGTCTTGTAGTCCAACTATTAATGTGCAGGGGGATCTATCGGGAATCTAACCCGCAGTCCCAAAGTAAAAGTGCAGGGGGGTCTACCGAAAATCTAACCCGTAGTCCCAAAGTAAACAAACAAGGAGGCGCTACCGGTATCCTACATCTGTAGTCCCAATGTAAATACTCAACCACAACCAAAGATATTTAGAAGTGAAGTACAAAAATACAAGCAACAGGTAGTACTAGCCTAACATGTTTCACGTAGTACGGACAAGACAACTTAATCATATAGGCAAATCAAATCAACTAAGCATGATTTTCTAATATAACACAGGCTATAATTGCAAGTAGAATAAGGCAAATACGAAAGAATTCAGTCTAAATATTTAAAGTAAAATCGAATTTTCAACAATTAGCTCAAGTACGCGCTCGTTACCTTGCGTACTAGGCATTCAATTACCAAATATCATATCCCAAGGGGAAAGATCCTCCACACAAGGTTAGACAAGCCACTTACCTCGAACCGAAACAAAAATCAACTAGAATCCACGCCTTTGCCACGAGTATCTGACACCAAATGACCCAAATCTATTCAATTCCATTATATATCGTAAATAACATCGCAAGCAACTGATTCTACTATTAAATTGAAAGCTAAGGCGTGAAATTAGGTAAAATGACCAAAATGCCACTTAGGCCAACGTCTCGGAATTGGATAATTTTCACATTTTCATAACCCTCGTACTCTCACGAGTCTAACCATATAAAAATATCCCAAATCGAAGGTCAAACACCCACTCAAAACTCAATAGTTTGGTCTAAGAAGTTTTTCCCATTTTTCATTCAAAAATCCGAAATTAAGGATAAATTCGTGATTAGATTATTGGGTTATAAGCATAAGGGAGTAGAGAATCGTTACCCAGTAGTTGCCCTTGAAAAACCTTCGGAATTTCTCCCAAATCCGAGTTCCCCGGCTTGTGTTTTGATAAAAATGGCAAACCCTCGGTTTTGAAATGTTTATAACTGCCCAGGCCCGTTATGCATCGCGAACGCGGAAGTAAGGTCGCGTTCACGAAGAAGAAAAATTGAAGCTACCAAAAATGCCCTTCGCGATCGCGAGAATTACAACACGAACGCGAAGGCCTGGGCTCATTAAGCTATGCGAACATGACATGGGTAATGAGAACGGGTTGAGTAAAAATAGGCTCAGCTCTCAGAGCCAAATAAAGCTATGCGAACGCGATTGACGAAAATGTGAAGCTTCGTGAATGCGAGGGGCTAAACGCGAACGCGAGGAGGAACTGGTCCTCCTCTAGAATTACTCTACGCGAACGCATGGAGGAGGACACGAATGTGTAGAAGAGAAAGTTGAAAGCTACGCGAATGCGATAGGAGCGTCACGAACGCGAAGAACAAAATGGAACCTGCAACTGCTGTAGGATTTCTACAACTTTTTCAAACTCTAAAATGCTCCGTTGAGCATCCGAAACACACCCGTGGCCCCGGGACCTCAACCAAACCTACGGACATATCCCATAACATCATTCAAACTCGTATCAATCCTTAAACCACCTAAAACAACGCCGAGAACCCGAATTAATAAAATATTTGAGCCTAAGAACTTCAAATTCCATCAAAATACACTTTCGATAAAAAATCTAACCAAAATACGTCCGAATGACCTAAAAGTTTGCACACACATCCCAAATTACATGACGGAGCGACTGCAGCTTCCGGATTTCCATTCCGACCCTCGGATCAAAAACTCACTATCGGAATGAAACTTCGAAAATTCAAACTTCGGCATTTCAAGCCTAAATTAGCCGCAGACCTCCAAAATACATTCTGAATACGCACCCAACCCCGAAATCACCTATCGGAGCTAACACAACCATCATATTTTTATTTCAAGGCCATCTTCATACTGTTCTGACTATAGACCACTTTCCAATACTAAAAATCTCATTTAGGGACTAAGTGTCCCAAAACTCTCCGAAACCCAACACCGAATGTCCCGGTGAACCAAAATAGCAGAAATGAACTTAGGGAAAGCAGTTAATAGGGGATCGGGGCATGAATTATAAAAACGACCGGCCGGTTCGTTACAGCTGCGAATCGCCAAACAGCTACCTAGTAAACCTCCGAAGATCTGCTGGAACTATCCACTCTCAGTAGCAGGACCTGTAGCACCCGAATATGTATACAGAGGTTCAGGGAGTAAGAGGTTCAGGGAGTAAAGTGAGTACTTCCAACTCGGTGAGTAATAAAAATAAATAAAAACTGAACTATATAAAATCACGTTAACACAATATTTAGCTATCAGAGGCATAATAAAAATCCGTAATCACAAATTAACAATGAAATCTCATAAAACACCTTCTTAAGCAGTTAAACAATATATGGAAAAAACAACTTGGAATAGTAAACACATAAGAACTACAGCTCGGGCATAATAATCATCAGTATCAGCTTCTTGGGAAATATCATAGAACAATACAAACTCCTCAGGCTATATCTCATATCACAATGGGTACCCACGCTCACTGAGGGTGTGCAAACTCCTAGAGGGACCCTTTACGGATCAAGCGCAATATCAAGTCATCTCGTGGAATTATAAACAGGCTCTCGGCCTCATATCAATATTATGCCACCTCGTGGTGTATAATCTCAGGCCCTCGACCTTACTATTATAATCAGTATACCACTGTTGCAGCATGCATCCCGACCCAAAAGTATCCTCACAATACAGGCCCTCGGCCTTACTCAATCGGAATCTTTTAAGCCCCTCGGGCAATAGTAAAATATGCAGGTCAGCTCAAAATATTGTTAAAACATCGTTTAAGGTTTCTAAAATAGATTAACTTAGCTGAGTTTTGAAAACATTGAAAGATATGGCACGACTGAGCACAAGTATAAAATCAAACAGTAAGGAAAATATCATTAACGATCCCCTAAGGGTTCAAACAGTTGGCACGAAACCCAAATATGGCATTTAGCCCAAAGTATAATAATGTCAAACAATTAGCTACCAAATATACAGAAAAATAGTCATTCGGGATGAAACATGTCATAATCCCCAACGGTGCACGACCTCACGCTCGTCATCTAGCGTGTACGTCACCTCAACATAGCCGAACGTTGTGTAATCTGGGGTTTCATACCCTCAGAACAACATTTAAAATCATTACTCAACTCGAACTAGCCCGAAAAGCTACTCTGCAACACGCTTGCCTCTCCAACCAACTTCCGAGTGCTCCAATTCTACCAAGTTCAGATTTTTATGATCAAATTATGCCAAACGAATGAATTCCAATTGAAAAATATTGATTTTAAGTACAAAATCTAAAATCAGTCAAAGCCCGACCCCCGAGCCCGCATCCCGAAACTGGATAAACTTTATATCAAAATTTTCTTCATTATCTCACGAGTCCGTACATATAAAGAACTCGAAAATCGGAGTTCGTTTGACCCCTCAAATCATCCCTAGCAGGTCTCATAATCTCAACCCTAACTCCACCTTTTTCTACTGATTTTCATGAATTAAACACCGATATTTTGTTTCTTAATCACAAATAATCGAGTTTTAGGGTCCAAAATCCTTATCTCAATAAAGAACAATGATTTCCTCTCTTCAAAAACTACCTCAAAGCTCTTTTCCCGTTCAAGAATGATGTAAAAGAGTTTAATGATCGCGGAGGATTTGTTTAAATACTGCTCACGCGTTTTACTGCTCACCCGAGTTACTATTCACACGAGTTACTGTTCAACCGAGTTACTGGAATATACGTAATTAAAAACTATACTCAATCACTGTCTCCATAATATGTATCCACTCATTATTGTCTAATTATAAATAAATCATTATCTCCTACTAGAAATAAGTAAAACTGAAAGTGCATCTACAATGATTTTCCACATAATACGTACTTTTAATTCCCCCAATTAACTTTAGCAAATTATTTTCATAATTAATTTATAATATCTTCCATTATTGCTTAATTATTAACATCTAATTGCACGCTAATATTGTCACAAACACCAACTAAAAAGCATATAAAATACACTAATACATGGAACTTTCACAAGTACACCAATTCCTTTGCTCACAAGTTGGAGCTCCTAATCGTGATTGTCAATGAAGACAATTCGTTGTCTGTAGGTCTCTTATGTACGCTGCCTTCGTATTTCAGAGCCTTTTTACTTGTTAGTATTAAATTTTAATATTCTAATGCCCTAATGTTCTACTAATACGTGGGTAGCAATTGTGATGGCCGGGCCATGTAAGCATCCCACTGCCACATGTAATGTGAATGGCCAACTAGCAATTTATTACTACATTATATTACATTTATTTTAATAAATTCTCTTCCATAAACTTATATTTATTCCAATAGCTATAATAGAAAGTTTCTAGTCTCACAATTAATAAGTAAAAAACAAAAAGGATTATTGCACTATTGGTGTTGACATTGCTGATACTCGCTCGATGTTTAATGGAACTATTCCAGTAATTACGTTCAAATTCCTTACTTTTTTCGAATCTTCTGTCCTCGAAATACCCTTTCCTCCATGATTTCCATGATTTTGATCTGAATTTGCCATTTAATTGCGTTGCCCTCTCGCTTCAGCCTTCGATTTTCTACCCATATTCAGCGTTAGCTAAGAGGAAATTTCATTTTAGAGAGAGAAAATTTCATGTATTCCTAAATTTTAGTTTCCCCCTCTATGCAGTGCATTGATAATATACTGGCGATGGGTCTTTTCCGTTCTTTTGCTTCTTCTTCTTCACTGCCTCCTTATTCTTCTCCTTTATGAGGGTATTTATTTACAAACCAGATCAGATTTGATTTTCATATAAGTAGGAGACTGTATATTAAAATACAAAAACTGAGGATAATAAGAAAAACACATATTAGCTGAAAAACAAACTGATTTGGTAGACAAAACAGTGGATGAACCTTCCAAACAAGTGTAATTACCTAGCTACCGAAAAAGGTATGTTATATAAAGCATGCAAAGGCAGAAGAATTGGATGTTAAAATAAATATTATGAGATATACTCACAGTCAACACTCATAGATTTTCCATTTTTCAGTCATTATACGGGCCAACCAGCTTGTTGTCCGAATGCGCAACTATCAATATATCACAAGTATTTATATGAATCCCATAATCTAATTATTCATATAGACATGAAATAACCATAGCTCAGTGCCGGCTCCAATGTTATATGTAGTAAGGCATTTACCTTAGGCCCCCAAATCTGGCGGGGCCCATTTTTAAAAAATAATATGTTCAAGTGTTTAAAAAATAATATTCATACTTTCAATACAAAAGTAGAGTCTTTAATATATATATAAAAAACTTTTTAAATATATAAATAAAGTAATAGTTTGACTTGCTTAAAAATAGGTAGACAAATAGTTTTTCCAAGGTTTAAATTTTCCACTTCTTACTCCATTAAATTTTTATTCTCTCGTCCATAATTTGTCCAGGTCAATCTTTCTTTTTTTTTAATCTCTTTATATTTCAGAAACTCATACCTATTTTCTGTCTTTCTCTTTGACATTTTACTCATCTTCTTTATCCAAAATTTCATTATTCACCTTCTTTCTCCAATATTTCATCTGTTCAAGTGTTCAACAATATTTTTAAGCTTCCAATAGTTCTATCGTTCTATTTCTCTATAAAATCTTATCTAAGACCAAAAATATCTCAAGAAAAATTGAATGAGTTGGCTATATTATCAATTGAAAAGAATTATAATAGAATATCGATTGTAAAAAAGATTATTAACAACTTTATATATCAAAAAGTTAGAAGAATGTACTTCAAATAAAAATATTTCTTATAACTTTCTTTTAAAAATTTAGGCTTCATATTAAGCTTTGGCCTTAGGCCTCGCATATGCTTGAGCCGCCCCTGCCATACCTTGATAGTTGACACTAAAATACATGACAGAGAGTAACCCAATAAGAATGATCGTGGACTTAATGGAAAAATGATCATATAAATACAATTTACTTGGGTGAATCTATTGAATATATAATTATTATTTTATATGATACAATGTATTCAATAGTTTAGTTAGTCAGTATATGTACAGTTTAGTCATAGTCAATGTATATAGATATATACACATGTGTTCAGCTCAGTTAATAGAGATGAAATAACATTCATTAAAAATATCATTGCTTCTCCATGTTCTCTCTCTTTTCTATTCTCTTAGAATATTCTAGAAAAACTCCATGGGAGCTTCATCTCTTCAAGCTCTCATACAAATCTGAAATGGTATTAGAGCGAGGACGTTAATTCAGACTCTGTCAACACCTTTTCAATATCGATCGAAGTTTCATCTGTTTCATTCCATCGAAATTCTAGGCTTTGGTAACTATCGCCCAAATCTACCGTCAATTTTAGGACCTTGGCAACTATCACTCATTTTTAGAGGCTTTTCTCTTACAGATAATTTCAAGTCTAGTCAAGCTATATTAGATTCATTAGATCGAAGTTTTGAATATGGTTGTCGATCAACCCGAAGATACAACTTCTGGCTCAAGCTGAAATGAACAATTGGTCATCGATATATGTAATCCCCTCTAGATTCACCCTTCAGATAGTCCCGGGATGACTTTGGTGTCAGTTTCATTCGATGGAACTGGATATCGTTCCAGGAGAAGAAGTGCTTTGCGAGCCCTATCAGTTAAAAATAAATTAGGGTTCATCACCGGAGAACTTAGAAAACCTAGTCTTGATTCACCTCAGTTTCGATTATGGGAGAGGTGTGATAATATGGTAACCTCGTGGATTCTCAACTCCCTTGCTAAGGAAATTCAGTGGAACTCTGGAGAGAATTAGAGGATCGATATGATCAGACAAATGGGGCAAAATTGTACCAGATTCAGAAGGAGATCAATGATCTAATGCAAGGTTCCCTGGATATCACTACATACTATACAAGGATGAAGAAATTGTGGGAAGAACTAAATACCTTAAGTGCAAATCTCTGTGCACTTGCAATTGCACTTGTGGAGCAAAAGAAACCACGTACAAAGCAGAACAGGATCGACGACTTATCCAATTTCTAATGGGATTAAACGAGGTTTACACAATAGTGCGAGGAAGTACTCTCATGATGAAGCCACTGCCCTCTATGGCACATGCTTTCTCATTATTGATTCAAGAAGATAAACATAGGGAATTCAAACCTACTAGTCAGTTAAGTCTAGATTCCACTTCATTACATGTAAATGCAAACTCACAAAATCCAAATCCTTTTGGGGCTAGAAATTTTAAAACACACTATACACCTAACAACAATAACAGAGGTCGACCATTTTGTGATTATTGCAAAAGACCAGGACATATAAATGAGAAGTGCTACAAGTTACATGGATATCCTCAGGGGAATTCTTATAATAATCAAAATTCCAATCACAACAACACCAATCCACAGTCATATAATCAGGGAGCATCCAATCATATGACCTGTAACAAGCATACACTTAGTAATATCACCAAATTACCCTATCCTTTATTAGTGAGCCTACCAAATGGATATAGAGTAAAGGTTCTCGAATTTAGAGATATGATACTTTCTTCAGAAATTGTTCTGCATAGGGTCCTTTATGTCCCATCTTTCAAGTATAACTTGATCTCTGTTCATTCTCTTACAGTACACCTTAGATGTATTGTGCTCTTTAGAAATAATCTTTGTCTGATGCAGGCCCCTTCAGTGAAGAGGCCTCAGGTGATTGGTAGTAGCAAAGAAGGTCTATATTATCTCTGTTCCAGATGTTTGAAATTTAAAAGAAATGTATTACCTTCTGTTGTTTCATCCTCTTATTGCAAATGTATTCCTGTTTCTCTATTTCCTAGTAGTCATGAGTCTGTAGGTCATACTTCTCATTCATGTCATACTTCTCAAAATGTAAATACTTCCATTCCAATCAATAAGAATGAGTCTTCTTCTATGTCTGATAAATGTGATGTAAATTCTCTATGGCATAATAGGCTTGGCCATGTTTCTTTTGTTAAAATGAAGGGGATATCCTCCATTCCAATTAAATTTGCACCCAAACAACCTTTTATATGCCATATATGCCCCATGGCAAGATAAAACAGACTACCTTTTCCCCAAAGAACCAGCACTACTTCCAGCCTGTTTGAATTAGTTCACATGGATATATGGGGCCCATTTCCATGTCACAACTCATATTAACTACAAATATTTTCTTACATTAGTGGATGACTTTAGTAGATCCACTTGGACACACTTGTTAAGCTGTAAAAGCAATGCCCTTCAAGCATTAAAAGCTTTTGTAACCATGATTGAAAATCAATTCAGCACCTCCATAAAGGCTATCAGATCTGATAATGGCCTAGAATTGACAAGCCATGAAGCCCTTTCATTTTATCAGTCTAAAGGGATCATACATCAGAAAATATGTCCCTACACACTACAACAAAATGGTGTAGTGGAAAGAAAACATAAATACCTACTTGAAACTGCCAGGGCTCTCATGTTTCAATCCAAACTTCCAACAAAATATTGGGGATAATGCATCCTAACAACAACTTACTTGATAAACAGGCTGCCCACCACCTACCTCAATAACAGATGCCCCTTTGAGGTATTATACCAAAAGAAACCTCTTTATTCTCATTTAAAAAGCTTTGGTTGTTTATGTTACCCCACTTTACCCAAAATACATAGAGACAGACTTGAACCAAGAACCATTCCTCACATTTTTGTAGGCTATCCTTTTGGAACAAAAGGATACACGGTACTGAGCCTAGTCACCAAGAGAATTCACATCTCCAGAGATGTAATTTTTCATGAAAATATTTTTCCTTTTTCCCTAAGTTCTGAAAATGTTTCTTTTCCTGTTGTCCTTAGAAGAGTCTCTTTTCCTAATTATATTGAAGATAGTGGTCAGACTCTACCTATGGATTCAGGACAATGATCTGTTGATATCACACCTCCAGAATCAGAACATGATACTCATGATACACCATCTCCTACCATCACTGAACCTACTTCCATCAATGAAAATAATCTACAGCTTTCACCTCCTAATGATACACACACCTATACAGAAATACCACATCTTAGGAAATCAAGCAGAAGTCACCAAATCCCCACTTATCTACAAGACTATGTTTACCAATTACCCAATAATAATTCTTCTTCTCAGCCTTCCAATTCTTCCTCTTCACTAAAAGCCTTATTTTCCAATCATCACTACATTGCTCCTGCTTCCCTATCTTCTGAGAGTCAGCTCTTGATACAAAATGTATGCCATGATAGTGAGCCTTCTTCATATGAGGAGGCAGCCCTCAATCCTGCTTGGCAGGCAGCAATGACACTAGAATTTGAGGCACTTCATGCTAACCATACTTGGGACTTAGTCCCGCTGCCAGTTGGAAAGCAAGCAATAGGTTGTAAATGGGTATATAAAATCAAACATAGAGCTGGTGGAAGTGTTGAAAGATTCAAAGCTAGATTAGTGGTAAAAGGTTATACTCAACAGGCTGGGATTGACTATACAGAAACCTTCTCACCTGTGGTGAAAATGACAACTGTTAGAGTTTTAATTACAGTAGTTGTTAAGAAGGGGTGGGATATATTCCAACTAGATGTGAACAATGCATTCTTCTATGGAGACTTGAATGAGGAAGTCTATATGGAACCTCCTCCTGGGCTGGTAGTGAATCAGCAGGGTTCAGGAAAGGTCCTGTGTAGATTAAATAAGTCCCTTTATGGACTTAAGCAGGCTAGTAGATAGTGGTGTGCTAAATTGACTGAAGCATTGTCCACAAAAGGGTACCAACATTCTGAAAATGATTATTCTTTATTTTGTAAGAAGACTCTTACTTGTGTTATATTTATGGGTGTGTATGTTGATGATATTATAATAACTGGGACTGATCCAGCAGAAATTGCACACTTGAAGACCTTCCTTGACCAACAGTTCAAAATTAAGGACCTAGGTAAACTTCATTACTTCTTGGGATTAGAGGTACTGTACAAATCAGATGGGATCCTTATTTCTCAAAGAAAGTTTGCCTTAGACTTGTTAAAAGAATATCAAGTATATGACTATAGCAGTGTAACTTCACCCCTTGATCCTACCAAAAAGCTAAAGGCACAAGAAGGAAACCTATTACCAGACCCTCAATATTACAGGAAGTTAGTGGGAAAACTCAATTTTCTTACTAACACCATGCTGGATATAGCTTATAGTGGGCAGCTTCTTAGCCAATTTATGCAAGCACCTGCATTTCACCTTCTTAGATACCTAAAGAAGGAACCTACTCTAGGTGTGTTCTTCTTAAATGACCCTGACTGTGCAAGCAAGGCATTTTGCGACTCAGATTGGGCAGCATGCCTAGATACCAGGAGATCTGTTACTGGTTATATAGTGTTGGTGGGAGACAGTCCTATTAGCTGGAAGTCCAAGAAGCAAGAAACTGTCTCCCTGTCCTCAGCTGAGGCTGAGTATAAATCCCTCGGAAAGGTAGTTGGTGAATTAGTTTGGCTGAATAGGTTATTTGCTGAACTCACTATTATCCGGTCATGTCATATACAGGTGTTTTGTGATAGTCAGTCGGCCATACACATTGCTCACAATCCAGTATTTCATGAAAGGACAAAGCACATCGAAGTTGATTGCCATTTTGTTAGGAACAAATTGCAAGAAGGACTAATTTCTCTACATCATGTACCTACTCACCATTAGTTGGCAGATCTTCTCACAAAGGCTCCCACAGGGATAAAACACTCAACTGTCCTCAACAAGTTGGCTATGAAGACCTCATTTCCAACTTGAGGGGGGGTATTGAATATATAATTATTATTTTATATGATACAATATATTCAATAGTTTAGTTAGTCAGTATATGTACAATTTAGTCATAGTCAATGTATATAGATATATACACATGTGTTCAGCTCAGTTAATAGAGATGTAATAACATTCACTGAAAATATCGTTGCTTCTCCACTTTCTCTCTCTTTTATATTCTCTCAGAATATTCTAGAAAAACTCCATGGGAGCTTCATCCCTTCAAGCTCTCATAAAATCTGAAAGAATTTCAATAAGATTGTTTTATCAATTGCAACTCTTCAGATTCTTCTGTTTAAGATTAAAGAATGTACCCGTTTAGGAAGGAATGATTTAGTTTTCATTGTTATATCAATTGCAACTATTCAAATTCTTCAAATTTGTGGAGTTTACGCAGAGACATACAATTTATGGAGGAATAAGTAAATTAGTTTACTTAAAGATGTTAGTCCATCACATTTCAAGGATAATGTTATCTAAACAACATTTAGGTGAATGGTAAATGGGCACTAAATTATTTATGGGCATTTTGGCCTTTTAACTTTTAACTTTGATTGTTCTCAGTTTTAATATAATATAATATAACACTAGTTTTCGAATACCTGCGTTGCACGTGTATCTCAAACTAATTCATCAAAATATTTTTAGAAGAAGTTGGAAGAGTTATGCAACATTAGAAACTTTTAGGAGAAAATTAGAGAGCATAATTTTACAAAAAACTTATGATTAAGACACAAAATTACATGAAAATACCCTGTGATTCTTAATGTACAAGGTAAAATCTCTTGTACGATCACCAGTAAATTATATACTTCCATCATCATCTTTATTACTGAAGCTTCACTTTTCCAAAAGTGGACAAATAAAGGTTAATAAATTGAAGAGAAAAAAATATATCGCATACGTGCGAAAGCCATTGCTTGTTCCATAATTTGCTGAGATGGAAAGTATAGATAGAAAAGCAAAAAGGGAGGCATCGACTCTGAAATGATGGAAGATTGAATCATTCCTTTATTCTATTCAGGCTATTCCTGTCTTGCAGGTGATTTATTCATGAGCTAGAGAACTGAACATAAACGGGTAACTCTTTATATGAAATGATCATTCAAAAAAGTTGAGTAATTAAAATCAGCCAAAGGAACAAATTTGTGATTCTAAAAAGAACTTGATTTAATAATAACTAGCCGAAGGAACAAATTTGTGACTCTAAAGAGAACAAGATTTACTATTCACTGATGTTTAACAGATATTAGTTTATAAGAAGAATGATAAAAAGCTAATGATGCGTGGGACCTTTTTTTCTTTGCCCAAAAAAAATATTTTTTCTATCAGTATTCTACTAATTCAGTTATGCGCCATGAAATTTCACTTAGGGGCGTACCTTATGAAAGGCGGCTTTATTTTTCGGTTTGAACTCGAGATTTCTCATTAAGAATGAATGGTTACTTATCATAACCTTTGATAGTAAAGATGTATGAGACCTTAGCTTGGTCCTCATATACCATAGAAGGAAAAACTTTTAACATTGTTTCTAATTAATTAATTAGTAATATATTTGGTGACACGCCCCTTTTCTACCCCCAAAAGAATCACGTGTTATGGATTGTGGGTTAAAGAGTTTTTCCAATTGAAGTGACAAATTTGAGTAGGGATTCTTCTGTGGCGACCCGGCCTGTCGTCACGCGAGTTACCGTCCCGTTTTTCCCATATTATGTTTCTCTATAATTTAATATTAATATTTTAGTTGATCGGGTAGAGTCGGATTGGTTTTGGTTGGAAATGAGGCACTTAGCCTCTTGGAAGGAAGCTTGTTTTGAAAAAGTCAACCGGAAGTTGACTATATAGTTAGAGCGCTCGGATGTGAGTTTTGGTGGTTCGGTTAGCTTCAGGGGAGGATTTGTGACTTAGTAGAGCGATCAGAATTGAATTTGGAGGTCCGGTGTAGAAATAGGCTTGAATTGGCGAAGTTGGAATTTTGGTGAATTCCGGTTGATAGGTGAGATTCTGATCCGAGGGCCGGAATGGAATTCCGAGAGTTTCAGTAGCTTTGTTAGGTAATTTTGTATATGTATGCAGATTTTCAAGTCATTTGGACGTCGTTTGGTCGGGTTTTTAATCGAATGAGAGTTTCGGAAGTTTAAAGAAAATTTAGGCTTGAATCCATGGTAATTTGATGATTCTTGAGTTGTTGTATGTGTTTTTATGATTGGTACAAGTTCGTATGATGTTTTGGGATATGTTGGTGTCTTTGGTTGAGGTCCCGGGGGCCTCGGGATGAATTCGGGTGGTCAAACGGACTAAATTTTATATTTGAAGATAGCAGATTTTCAGTGAAAATTGCAGAAGAAAATCCTTCTACGTGTTCGCGTGAGGAAGGATGCGAACGCGTAGAGTAACCTGGTGAGGGCCTGGAATTGGCCATCGCGTTCGCGTAAGGTTGGCTCGCGTTCGCGTTCAAAAGGAAGATTGTGTATCGCGATCGCGTGGGGTCTAACGCGTTCGCGTAGTGGAAGTTTCTGGTGCATCGCGATCGCGGGCAGGTGGACGCGTTCACGTAGGGGAAAAATTGAGGCCAGAGAAATTTATTCACCGCGAACGTGGAAGGTTGACCGCGTTCGCATAGAAGGAAGACCTGGGCGTCAGATTTCATTTAAGGGTTATTTCACCTGCGACTTATGCCATTTTCCCACCATTTTTACAGTACCTTGAGAGCTTGTTGATAGAATTTGAAGGGGATTTTGACGGGAAGTGATTTGAGGTAAGTCTCATGGCATAGATACGTCATTTAATCGAAGAACCATCCATTAATTCTCTGAATTTGGGTATAAAATTGAAGAAATTAGGGCTTGGTTTTTGCTGTGTAAATTTGGGATTTGGTGGCCCATTTGAACTCCGATTTTGATAAATTTTATATGTACAGACTTGTGGCGAGACGAGAATTCCGAAAATGTAAATTTTGTAATTTTTCGAGAAGCGGGCCCGGGGATCGGGTTTTGCCAACTTAGTGTTTTTGGGTGTTTTTCGAGTTCTTTCAATTGGGTTATGTCCCATTAGCTTATTATAACCTATTCCTTGTGGTTTTGATCAGATTCTACACTCGAGGAGGTCGATTTGCGAGAAAAGCGCAAGGCGAGCTAGGATTTTGGCCGGTTTGAGGTGAGTAATGGTTATAAATGATATACTGAGGGTTTGAAAACCCGTATTTGCACTATGTGGTGCTATGTTAAGATGAGATACGAGTCGTATGATGAGCGTGGTAATGTTATTGCTAGGGATTTGGACTCGGTCCATCCCAATTTGGTACTTACTGTACTTCTTGACTGAGACTGAGTTTATATCCGTATATTTTGGGCTAGTTGCCATGTTTGGGGCCTTGTGCCGATCTGTAGAACCCTTAGGGGAGCCTGTTGAGCTAATTGACCACACTTTATCTGTTGAACACATACTCTCAATTATATCCTTAACTGTAAAACATAATATGAACTGGTATTAGCAAATTGCACTCTAAATGAG
>MU784321.1:33269-80096 GCA_026770625.1 Nicotiana glauca
GTATTTTATATATACCAGATCGGGCTGCACGCCGAAACAGTATATACATATACATATATTGGATCAGACTGCACGCCGCAATAGTATATATATACATATATGGATCGGACTGCACGCCGCAGTGATATATATATGAATCGGATTGCACGCCGCAGTGATATATTATATGGATCGGACTGCACGCCACAGTATTATAGCGCTTGGGCTGAAGGAGCCCCTCCGGAGTTAGCACACACCCCCAGTGAGCGCAGTCGACTATTATATTGGATCGGGCCGCACGGCGTAACATTTTATATATTATATTGTATCGGGCTGCATGCCGCAACATTATATATATTATATCGGATCGGGCTGCGCGCTGCAGCAGTGTTCGGGAGGATCAGGCTGCGCGCCGCAGCAGTGTTGGTAAATTGTTGGACTGTAGGAGACTGTTACTAGATTTTTCTGTTTAGCAAGTGTTAATACCCTACTGTTAATTGTAGAACTGCATAGTGTTCTTAAAGGATTCCTTTCTTTCAGTTGTTATTTATTGCTATTACTCACTGAGTTAGAGTACTCACTTTACTCCCTGCACTTTGTGTGCAGATACAGGGACCCCGGAGGTTTAGCTGGGATTATTTGCTGCTGCTCGGTTCAGTGTCGGAGTATTCGAGGTAGCTGCCGGCGTTCGGAGGACCCGATTCCCTCCTCTTGTTATTTCTTTTACTACCGCACTAGACTTGTTTATGTATAGGATGATATCCAGTTATATCTAGAGGCTCAGACTTGCGACGCCAGATCTATTGAGCTATTATTACTATTATTTTGGTTTCCGCACTACTTTTGTTGTTAAGAAAATGAGAGTTTATGCTTAATTGGTATTCTTAAGTTTAATAATTTGATTGGAAATGTTAAATGTTCGGGCTTGCCTAACAAGATGTTGGGCGCCATCACGACCGGAGTTTGGGTCGTGACAAGTTGGTATCAGAGCATAGGTTACCAGGTCTCGCGAGTCATAAGCCGGTTTAGTAGAGTCTCGCGGATCGGTACAGACACGTCTGTACTTATCCTCGAGAGGCTGCAGAACCCTTAGGAAACACTTCATATTTTTGGAATTCTTGTCGTGCGACTTTGTTGATCCGAGAACTAAATTTCTATACTTTATTCTCTCATAGATGGCGAGAACACGTACTATCGGATGTAGCGGACGACCACCAGTGCCACCCACTAGAGGCCGTGGATGCGGCCGTAGTCGTGGTCGAGGCAGAGCAGCAGGGGCAGCACCAGTTGACCCACCAGTTTCCCCCATTCAGGATCAGCCTCCAGCTGTAGAGACTCCAGCAGCACCTGCTCAGGCACCAGCTGTGCCTATTGTGATTCCGGGTCTTCAGGAGGCCCTAGCTCAGATTTTATCGGTTTGCACTGGCCTGGCGCAGGCAGTCTCGGCCACTACCGCAGCAGCTACATCTCAGACCGGGGGTGGTCATCAGACCCCCGCAGCTCGCACTCCCGAGCAGGTAGTGCAGGGTTTGCAGACACCAGAGGCTCCACCAGTTCAGCAGGTTGCCCCAGTCCAGCCAGTGGCCCCAGTTCAGCCGGTTGCACTGGTTCAGGATGTTATAGTTCCAGTTATGCCAGACGATGAGCAGCTTTGTCTTGAGAGGTTCAATAGGCTTTCACCTCCTACATTTAGTGGTATTCGGGGCGAGGACGCCCAGGGTTTTCTCTACAAGTGTCGATGTATGCTCCGTACAGCAGGGATCCTAGAGTCGAATGGTGTATCATTTACCACCTTTCAGTTCTCAGGAGCAGCCTTTACATGGTGGGAGGCATATGAGCGCCGCAGGCCTGCAGGTGCAGCACCATTGACCTGGCAGGAGTTCTCCACTATCGTTCTGGAGAAATGGGTACCACGATCGCAGAGAGAGGTGCTGCGTAGGCAGTTTGAGTGGCTTCTTCAGGGAGATATGTCTGTGATACAGTATGAGGTGAGATTCTCAGAGTTAGCTCGTTATGCTCCATGGATGGTTCCGACTGATCAGGAGAGGATCAGGCGATTTGTAGACGGACTCATTTATCCCATCCATATTCTGATGAGTCAAGAAAGGATACTGAGCCATACCTTCCAGGATGCAGTGGATATTGCTCGTGATATTGAGACGGCTCGCCGTCAGGAGAGAGAGGAGAGGGAGGCCAAGAGCCCGTCGTCACATGAGTTACCGCCCCGTTTTTCACATATTAAGTTTCTCTATGATTTAATATCAATATTTGAGTTGATCGGGTAGAGTCTGATTGGTTTTAGTTGGAAATGAGGCACTTAGCCTCTTGGAATAAAGCTTGTTTTGAAAAAGTCAACCGGAAGTTGACTATATAGTTAGAGGGCTCGTATGTGAGTTCCGGTGGTTCGGTTAGTTTTGGGGGAGGATTTGTGACTTAGAAGAGCGATCGGAATTGAATTTGGAGATCCGGTGTAGAAATAGGCTTGAATTGGCTAAGTTGGAATTTTGGCGAATTCCGGTTGATAGGTGCGATTGTGATCCAAGGGTCGAAATGGAATTCCGAGAGTTGCAATAGCTTTGTTAGGTGATTTTGGATATGTCTGCACATTTTCAAGCCATTTGGACATTGTTTGGTCGGGTTTTTGATCGAATGAGAGTTTCGGAAGTTTAAAGAAAGTTTTTGCTTGAATCCGTGGTAATTTGATGATTCTTGAGTTGTTGTATGTGTTTTTATGATTGGTACAAGTTCGTATGATGTTTCGGGATATGTTGGTGTCTTTGGTTGAGGTCCCGGGGGCCTGGGGATGAATTCGGGTGGTCAAACGGACTAAATTCTATATTTGAAGATAGCAGATTTTCAGTGAAAATTGCAGAAGAAAATCCTTATACGCGTTCGCGTGAGGAAGGATGCGAACGCGTAGAGTAGCCTGGTGAGGGCCTGGAATTGGCTATCGTGTTCGCGTAGGGTTGGCTCGCATTCGCGTTCAGGAGGAAGATTGTGTATCGCGATCGCATGGGGTCTAACGCGTTCGCGTAGTGGAAGTTTCTGGCGCATCGCGATCACCGGCAGGTGGTTGTAGGGGAAAAATTGAGACAAGAGAAATTTATTCATCGCGAACGCGGAAGGTCGACCGCGTTTGCATAGTAGGAAGACCTGGGCGTCAGATTTCATTTAAGGGTTATTTCAGCCGCGACTTATGCCATTTTTCCACAATTTTTACACTACCTTGAGAGCTTGTTGATAGAATTTGAAGGGGACTTCAACGGGAAGTGATTGAAGGTAAGTCTCGTGGCCTAGATACGTCATTTAATCGAAGAATCATCCATTAATTCTCTGAAATTGGGTATAAAATTGAAGAAACTAGGGCTTGGTTTTTGCTATGTAAATTTGGGATTTGGTGGCCCATTTGAACTCTGATTTTGATAAATTTTATATGTACGGACTAGTGGCGAGACGAGGATTCTAAAAATATAAATTTCGTAAATTTTCGAGAAGCGGGCCCGGGGCTCGGGTTTTGCCAACTTCGTATTTTTGGGTGTTTTTCGAGTTCTTTCAATTGGGTTATGTCCCATTAGCTTATTATAATCTATTCCTTGTGGTTTTGATCAGATTCTACACTCGAGGAGGTTGATTTGCGAGGAGAGCCCAAGGCGATCTAGGATTTTGGCCGGTTTGAGGTGAGTAATGGTTATAAATGATATACTGAGGGTTTGAAAACCCGTATTTGCACTATGTGGTGCTATGTTGAGATGAGATATGCGCCGTATGATGAGCGTGGTGATGCTATTGCTAGGGATTTGGACTCGGTCCGTCCCGATTGAGGACTTACTGTACTTCTTGACTGAGACTGAGTTTATATCCGTATATTTTGGGCTAGTTGCCATGTTTGGGGTCTTGTGCCGATCTGTAGAACCCTTAGGGGAGCCTGTTGAGCTAATTGAACACACTTTACCTGTTGAACACATAATCCTTAACTGTAAAACATAATATGAACCGGTATTAGCAAATTGCACTCTAAATGAGTAACACCTAGGGTTGAATACCCTGTCTTAGCTGGGAAGGGGGGCCCGAGAGGCCAAGTCTATATTGACTGAGAGGGTTCAAGGACCCCATAGTGAGGGTATTTGATATATACCGGATCGGGCTGCACGCCGCAGCAGTATATACATATACATATATTGGATCGGTCTGCACGCCGCAGTAGTATATATATACATATATGGATCGGACTGCACGCGGCATTGATATATATATATGGATCGGACTGCACGCCGCAGTGATATATTATATGGATCGGACTGCACGCCGCAGTATTATAGCGCTTGGGCTGAAGGATCCCCTCCGGAGTCTGCACACACCCCTAATGAGCGCAGTCGACTATTATATTGGATCGGGCTGTACGCCACAGCATTTTATATATTATATTGGATTGGGCTGCACGCCGCAGCATTATATATATTATATTGGATCGGGCTGCACACCGCAACAGTGTTAGGGAGGATTGGGCTGCGCGCCGCGGCAGTATTGGTAAATTGTTGGATTGTAGGAGACTGTTACCAGATTTTTCTGTTTAGCAAGTGTTAATACCCTACTGTTAATTATAGAACTGCATAGTGTTCTTACAAGATTCCTTTCTTTCAGTTGTTATTTATTGCTATTACTCACTGAGTTGGAGTACTCACTTTACTCCTTGCACCTTGTGTGCAGATATAGGGACCCCGGAGGTTTAGCTGGGATTATTTGCTGCTGCTCGGTTCAGTGTCGGAGTATTCGAGGTAGCGGCCGGCGTCCGCAAGACCCGATTCCCTCCTCTTGTTATTTCTTTTACTCCCGCACTAGACTTGTTTATGTATAAGATGATATCCAGTTGTATCTAGAGGCTCAGACTTGCGACACCAGATCTATTGGGTTGTTATTACTGTTATTTTTGTTTCGGCACTATTTTTGTTGTTAAGAAAATAAGAGTTTATGCTTAATAGGTATTCTTAAGTTTAATAATTGGGATGGAAATATTAAATGGTCAGGCTTGCCTAACAAGGTGTTGGGCGCCATCACGACCGGGGTTTGGGTCGTGACATCTTCTTATCTACAGAGTTGCCACTTAAAATTGATTTTTCGGTATTCCAAGTCACCATTTATTTAAATCCCTAGTCAAAGGAATGTTTGAATTTATTTTTATCGGTCCGCGAAAATAAAGTTCGGGTAAGAAATTTTGTTGACTGGGGAGAAGGTACAAGGCATTTTCGAGTCACTTGGTTCTAGTACGATCGCTTTATTGACTAAAAAGTTGGCTTGAATTAATTTTTGGATAAATTGTGCTTTATTTGATTTTCATATTTTAACTATCCGCTTTTATTTCTTGATTATTATAATTATTAACAAAATTAATTTGGATAAGTTACGTTGTTGTAACCACGCTACGCAAGCGAATGCGTGTCGAATAAGAAAATTAATTAACTTATCATAATTGCGATTCACAAGCGAATCTGGAATCATGACAATCAGTTATTTATAATACTTTTAGGAAATTACTACATTTGAGAAAATTAATTCTTGAAATTTATTAAAAAGTTAACTATCGCGCTACGCACGCGAATCCGCAATTTTAGCAAAGAATTAATTAAATTGAAAATTAACTAAAGCTAATTAGATAAGGCTATGAAATTATTGAATTAATTTACTTAATGATAAATATCACGCTACACAAGCAATTTCGTAAAGTTAAAACTCTGCCTACTAATTGCCTAGCATTTAAGGTAATTATTAAAGGGATTAAGTTGTCCAAATATTTTAATTACAAGGAAAAATATGAATTTTAGTTATTCGACTACATTTATTTATTTTGGCATCGGGCCATCATGGATTTGCTATGGAAGAGGGGCCGATATTTCATGGCCTAAATGGTTATTAAAAGGGCCAGACCAACTAGCATAAATGCTTGGGCCCCGACTTTATTTATTAAGCCTAAATATTTTATTTCTTTCCATTAAGAAAAGAATATACCCATAACACTTCAACAAATATTTCAAGAAAACTTCTCCTAGTTTAACAACTTAATTCCATACTTCAAGATATGCAACTTAGTTAACAAAAAGAGATTAAACCACTAGAATACTATATTGATACTTGAAGAGCTAAATGAACCAAACAGAGGAATAAACTATTGCATAAACTACAACACAAATAATCTTTTTCCAATTACATTTCCAAAACTCACTTAATTATTTGCAAATCAAATTCAAAAAGATAAGCTAAATGAACCACTGTGCCAAACTGTGCAAATAGAATTATGTAAAGCTCCTTAATTTTCATATAGAATCCCTATATTAACAACAATATGTATTAAAATATATAGCTATTAAAGAACAAGAAAGATGAAGCGCTTTCTTAATTCCCCTTTTTACCTGTTTACCAACACATTAACTATACATTAACAACTAAGGTATATAATACAACTTAATCTCAAAACAAACCAATCAGAGAATGCAAAGTTGAACATTTTCTCATTTCTTATAATAATGTAAGGATCAAAACGAATATCAAAACAATATCTTAATTGTCTATTGTAAAGACAATTACTTTAAAGGTTGAAAGAGTTACCTAATTGCAGAATTTTAGCAGAAAAAATGACCTTCGAAGATATTGAACTAACAAACAGAGCATACAGTAGAACCCGGCAGCAGCACCACCAAACGGACAGTAGCAAACAGCAGTAACAGACTCAAGAATACCCTTAAAAATCTAGCAAGAAAGTACTTGAACTAGCACAAAAGCTCTGAAATTTCAGCTTGCCATATGTGCACAACTATTGATTTTCTTTCAGATATGTGCCCCTTTTATTGAGTTCACAAGATGATCTCTCAATGTAAAATACAGTGTGTGTGTGTTCAACCCCTTCAGTGGGCAAGAAAGACCCTCTCTTTATAGAAGAGGCAGCCTTCAAAGTGATTCAAAATTGCACCAAATATTTGTCCAAAATTATGGTAAAGGACCATCCTTTTCACTAAAATTAGACACAAGCAAGGGTACTTGTTGATCACACCCAACTATGCCTTATAAAAAGGACTAAGCGGTCTTTGCAAATATAATATGATTTACAAGTCCGGAGTCGAATTCCACAGAGAACTAAGGCTTAGCTATAGTTATTCAATATCGCTAAGAAACACAAGTCCAAATAATTTTCTAATTATAAAGATTATAATATTTATTTTTATCTAATTAACTAACAAATCTAGAATGCCATAAACTATCAATTAACAAGGATAAGGATTGGAGTCACGATTAAGGAGGTCTAGAGTTATGATTTTCCCAATTATCGGAATCCTTCCTGCTACGTTTTCTATAAATTCCCCTAAGTGTTCTCTACCAATCATGAACGTTCTGATTGTCGCAACTCTCTCCCGAGTAATTACCACAATTTACTAGACGCACTCTCCCAAGTTACGCTAGTTGGCTTTGTTTATTACTAGATTTCACCCCCTGCTTCGTAATCCCTAATCCCGCCTTTAAACCCGCAATTATAGATCCCTCTTATACTTTGGGAGTGATGTTGTTCAACAACTACCTAAATACGCACTCTCTCTCGAGTTATGCACAGTAAATAGGCACAGCTAATCGAGGATCCTGTCAATTAACTACAACAAATACGTAGTTGAACAAATAGAGAAAATACTACAGCTCAATTATATAAAAATAACAAGAATTTATCCTACAAAAGGTTCCATCAAAACCCTAGATAACAAATTAGCTATTCATAATAGCATGTAAAACTACAATACTAAATGTCATAACCAACAATGAAAAATAGGAAGAGGAAGGAAAAACTCATAGAAGAATTCCCCGCCTTGCTCCTAGCGTGTTCTTGCCTCCAAGGGTGTTGTCTAACCCTAAAGTAGTGTCTCCTCTTCAAAGTGGTGTTTTAGGATGTATTTATATGACCTAGGGTTGATGAGGGGTGGAATTCGTCAATCCAACTTTGGATGGGAGAGTTGGAATCCGCGTCTGCCTTCACATCTAGACGCGGACATTGACGCGGATCCACGTTTGACTTCTTGTCTAGACACGAACTTTGACGCGGATCCAGCTTTTGAGATTCTTTCATTTCGCGAAGCGCGCCGTGCCTTTGCTTCGCTTTGCTGTTTTGTGCCTTAATTTTTCTCCTTTTTCGCATCCGACTTTGTGCCACGCACGAGAGTAGACGAGCTCCCACTCCTTTAATTTATTCTTTTTATGTCGAATTATCATCTTTTGATCATTTATCATCCAAACTCGTTCCTACACATAAGAAACACATAATGAGTATATTTCACTTCAAATATCATGTAATCGTCCACGACACACACAAGAATTAATATGCAAATATACTCAAAAATAGACATTTTTCATCATTTATCACTTGTACCTCAAACCTACTCCAAATAGTAAAAGGCAACAAACATGTACTATACTATCATAATTCACCTTCTACCTTTAACAAAATAATATCAAACTACTCCAACTGATTCAAATCAGTGTAAAACAGAAATTTTAGCATTCAATTATCCAAAAAGTAATCCATATCAATGCAATCAATTAGAGATGACAAACCGATAATTAAGTGAAAGCACATATTAACGGAATAAACTAATTAAGCAATGACCAACATTAAAAGATGTTAATGAAAGTAAATACGAACTAACTATCACAGATTAACAATCGATTGAAAATAGAAAATTAAACTAAAACTTAAACTTAAATGGAAAAATCCATAAGTTATATAAAGAGGGAAATAATTGAAGCAATGTCTTAAACGAATAAACAACAACAGAATTTCTAAAATCATCAAAAGATGACTAATCACTAATTATGAAAAAAACAAAACTTAAAATAAACTAAAAATCTAAAAATCAGTCAATAAAGGAGAAACTAAAATTGATGAACAAGGTATTAGTATTTTACCTAAATGCTCGGGCTCGAAATCAGTAGTACAACACAACGAGATGGAGAATCGACTCCACGCCTCTTTTTCTCGACGACAAATGCTGAAAAAACAAAAACTATGGCGAACCGAGTTGAGTCCAGCACTGTGTCAAAGAGAAAGAGAGACTAAGGGGTTGTATTTTGCTAGACAGAGGCTGGGCAGCTGCAGTAGGGTGGTCAATGGCCGCTGGCTAAATTCATCAATTTTTTGGAGGGTTTTGGAAGGTTTTTGGGTGGAGAACGGATAAGAGGAAGGTGGGAGGAAGCCGATGGTGTAAGATTTTGGAGTTTGGGGTGGTGAGTGACGGCTAGGACCGTTGGAAGCTGCCGGCTCGATAGGTCCAATGACATCCAGGCCCCATGAAATAAAGGGCCATGGTTATGACATTGTGTGCAATTCTGTCGGCGGAGAATGAATCAAATCTCCGTGTATCTGACACTGATGACACTTACGCACGAAACTGATACAATCTCTCTCCATGGTGAGCCAATAATACCTTGCTCGAAGAATCTTCTTTTCCAACACATACCCGCTTATATGTGGTCCAGAAACTCCGGAATGAACCTCTGCCATAACTATCGTGGCCTGACTAGCATCTATGCATCTTAGCAATCCCAAGTCCGGTGTTCTTTTGTACAGCACACCTCCACTGAGAAAAAATCCATTTACCAACCATCGAATGGCTCTCCTTTGATCTACTATGGCCTGTAGTGGGTATATCCCCATCCTGAGGTACTCCCTAAATCGTGGAACCATGGTTCGCCATCCAGTTCTTCCTCTATCATGTTACAATAAGCATGCTGATCACGAACCTGAATATGCATTGGATCCACATGAATTTTATCTGGATGGTGCAACATTGATGCTAAGGTGGCCAAAGCATCGGCAACCTCATTATGAACTCTTGCGATGTGCCTAAACTCCACTGATCGAAACCATTGACAAAGATCATGCGAACATTGTCGATATGGTATGAGTTTTAAATCCTGTGTTTCCCATTCTCCTTGAATCTGATGTACCAGGAGGTCCGAGTCTCCCAAGAACAGAACGTCCTGGACATCCATGTCCGCGGCTAACCGTAACCCCAAAATGCATGCTTCATATTCAGCCATGTTGTTGGTACAATAAAATCGAAGCTGAGCCGTAACAGGATAATGATGTTCTGTTTCAGAAATAAGCATTTCTCCTATTCCAACTCCCTTCATATTTGCAGCTCCATTAAAGAAAAGTTTCCATCCTGGTTCTTCAGTCAATTCCAACTCATCGATATGCATCACTTCTTCATCAGGAAAATAAGTTCTCAATGGCTCATATTCTTCATCAACCGGATTCTCGGCCAACTGATCGGCCAATGCTTGGGCTTTCATCACCGTCCTCGTCACATAGACGATGTCGAATTTCGTGAGTAATATTTGCCACTTCGCCAACCTCCCTGTGGGCATAGGATTTTGAAAAATATACTTTAACGGATCCGAGCGTGAAATGAGGTAAGTAGTATAGGATGACAGATAATGCTTCATCTTCTGTGCTACCCAAGTTAGGGCACAACATGTCCTCTCAAGGTGAGTGTACTTAACCTTATAAGCCGTGAACTTCTTGCTGAGATAATAAATGGCATGTTCCTTCCTGCCGGTGATGTCATGCTGCCCTAGTACACAGTCAAACGAGTTTTCCAAAATCGTTAGATAAAGAATCAGAGGTCTCCCTGGTTCAGATGGAACCAACACAGGTGGGTTTGACAAATACTCCTTTATCTTATCAAACACCTCTTGGCACTCTTCAGTCCATTTGACTGCAGCATCCTTCTTTAACAGCCTAAAAATAGGCTCACATGTCGATGTGAGCTGAGCAATAAACCTGCTGATGTAGTTCAACCTTCCCAGAAGACTCATCACTTTGGTCTTGTTTTTCGGAGGCGGCAGTTCTTGGATGGCCTTGATTTTTGATGGATCCAACTCACTTCCTCGCCGACTGACTATGAATCCCAATAGTTTTCCTGATGGAACATCGAATGCGCACTTGGCAGGGTTAAGCTTGAGGTTGTATGTACGAAGACTATGGAAGAGCTTCCTCAAATCCCCGACGTGATCGGCCTGATGTTTTGATTTTATGATCACGTCATCAACGTATACCTCAATTTCTTTGTGTATCATATCATGAAACACAACAGTCATTGCCCTCATGTAAGTTGCCCCAGCGTTCTTCAAACCAAACGGCATCACTCGGTAGCAATAAGTTCCCCACGGCGTGATAAAAAGCCGTCTTCTCTGCATCCTCCTCATCCATTAGAATCTGATGATACCTAGCATAGCAGTCCACGAAAGACCCAATCTCTCGCTTTGCACAATTGTCAATTAAGATGTGGATATTGGGTAGTGGGAAGTTATCCTTTGGGCTTGCTTTGTTGAGATTGCGATAGTCAACGCATACTCTGATCTTTCCGTCCTTCTTCGGTACCAGCACAACGTTAGCCAACCATTCTGGATATCGAGTGACCCAAATAACCTTTGCGTCTAATTTCTTATTTATTTCTTCCTTAATCTTCACACTTATATCAGTTTTGAATTTTCTCAATTTTTGTTTGACGGGAGGAAATGCCGAATCAGTGGGTAATTGGTGAACCACTAAATCAGTGCTTAGACCCGACATGTCATCGTATGACCATGCAAAAACATCTTTAAACTCAATAAGTGTTTTGATTAATTCTTTCCCGATGCCCGGCTCGAGATAGACGCTTATTTTGGTTTCTCCGAGGTTATCTACGTCTCCTAGATTGATGACTTCCGTATCATTTAGATTGGGTTTAGGATTTTCTTCGAAGTGACTCAGTTCTTTACTGATTTCTTCGAAGGCTTCATCTTTGTCGTATTCTGGTTCATTCTCATCATTTCTTATTTCTTGCACTATTGTTTCGGAGCCAACATGATTTTCTAGACTGGGTTGAGGATTCCTCATGCATGTCATATCATTAAGATCAGTAGAAAGAAAGCTGTACAGAAAAGGAAAAGGAAAAATAAAAATAAAATATCAGAAATAATGGGGAATAGAAATTTCATTCATTGAAAAAGTACAAGATACCAGGGTTTGCACACTTCAAAAACAAACTTGAAAAAATAAAACCGGATTACAACCCGAAAATAATGCCAAACAAACTTTGAAGGAAAATCAAAGCTAACTACCAAGACTCCTTCTGGGTGGGGAGAGGAGTAGCCTTCCAATTATTTAGTTTTGTCCTTGGCCCTACAAATTTCACTTCAGCGTGACTAGGACCTTCTCCATCTTCTATCATGTTCACATCAGTGAACAGATTCTCGAACCTTTGTAACAACTCCTCATCAGGTTGGACCATAGGACCAGAAATCATCGTTGTTGGACGTCTTCTAGTTCCAGACATGATAAAAGATCCGGAGAGGCGCGACACTAGCTTTGGAAGGACCCATGCCTTCTGCTTCATCTTTCTAGATCGTGGGATGTCTGCCGCTTTAGGTTTAAACCCCAAACCGAAGGTTCCCACATTTTCCGATAAGGACACTGGCTGTACGATACCTTGTAGAGATGCACCCAAACCTTTACAGGGCACAAATCCGTTTCCTAACATTTCACAGGCTATCATGACATATACGGAGGTCATCTTGGTATTTGGAATGTATTCCCCCTCCGAAATTTTCTCGACAGATACAGCATCACAAACTTGGTAAACCCATGTCCCGAGGCCATCCTTTACTTCAATAAAGGGCAAAATGGTGTCGCACTGGGAGTGCAGATTGTCTTCACCATGGACCACGATCTCTTTCCGGTCCCACTCAAACTT
This sequence comes from Nicotiana glauca, assembly GCA_026770625.1. Classification (NCBI taxonomy): domain Eukaryota; kingdom Viridiplantae; phylum Streptophyta; class Magnoliopsida; order Solanales; family Solanaceae; genus Nicotiana; species Nicotiana glauca. Next base: position 46,019 of record MU784321.1, read on the forward strand.
GACCATCTGGTGCAGGGTAGACGGAATTGCCTTTGCAGCATGAATCCAAGGTCATCCTAACAGAAGGTTATAGGAGACTACCATATCCAACACTTGGAATTCCATGGTAAATTCCATAGGCCCGATCGTCAACTCCAACCCTATATCACCAACCGATTATTTACCCCCTCCATCGAACCCCCGAACACAAACTATGTTCTTGCGTACCCTGTTGATATCTACTTTTAGTTTGTCCAATGTAGAGAGAGGACAGATGTTTGCACTGGATCCGTTGTCAATCGAAATTCGGGTAACCACGAATTCCTCGCATTTTACCTTAAGATATAGGGATCTGTTATGTTCGATTCCTTCTTCAGGTAGCTCATCATCAGCGAAGGTAACCCTGTTTACCTCGAATATCCTGTTTGCGAACTTTTCCAGGTGATTGACGGAGATCTTATCAGGTACATGGGCCTCATTCAGGATTTTCATCAAGGCCTGCCGATGTTAATCTGAATGGATCAGCAATGACATTAAAGATATTTGAGCTGGCATTTTCTTGAGCTGCTCTATGATGGAATAATCATGCAACTTAATTTTCTTTAAAAACTTTTCTGCTTTTTCTTCGGTCACAGTTTTCTTTACTGTTGCTGGGTTGGCCTTTCTTGATTCCGCGGGAGCGAAACATCTTCCTGAGCGGGTTAACCCCTGGGCCTCACAAACATCCTCCTTGACCTCTTTTCCCTTATAGTTCACTATCACCCGATCATAGTTCCATGGGATGGCTTTGTTGTCAACCATCATCAACTGAACTGTTGGCTTGATGAGGACGGGATCTATGCGAGCGCCTTTTACAATCAGGATGGGTTTGTTTGTTGCTCTCGGAACAACCACCTTTGCCTCTCCTCGTGTTACCAATACTTTGCTTGTGGACCCCTTTACCATCATTGGTTCACTGTGCACCTCCTTCTCATTGATTAACGGCTTATTGTTAATCGGCCCCTTTGCCGGCCTGCTTTCACTCGACCTGATCATCATAACTATTTGAGAGGGTTTTTTAGACTCTCTTTCTATTTGTACCAACTCGATCATATTGGTATCGTGATGGGCTGGGAGTGGGTTCTGGTTGATGTTGGGTCTTTTCGGGGTTTGCACCTCAATTCGACGAGTGTCGATAAGCTCCTGAATGGCTGTTTTTAACTTCCAGCATTTCTCCGTATCATGACCCGGGGCTCCTGAGCACTACTCACAACTTACCCAGTGATCAAGATTCTTTAGAGGGGGATCTAGGAACTTAGTCTCAACCGAATTCAATAATCCCAACTGCCTTAGTCGGTGGAACAGATTGGTGTAAGATTCTCCCAATGGAGTGAACGTCTTTGGCTTCTATGCTCTGTCATTCTTGAAGGTTTTGTTTGGACGGAAACCTGTACAAGGGGGATTTTGTATGCTCTTGGAGGTGGGTAGTTACTTTGTGGGGCCGGTGCACGCCATTGGTTGTGAGGTGGGGGTTGGTTGTATGCTTGAGCGTGGTGAATAGAAAAATGGGGTTCGGGATGAGGGTAGTAGTGCTTTGGGTGGCTATATGGAGTACGGGAATAATTTTGTTGGTGGGGTTAGGGTTGTTTGTAGTAGGGTGAATGGCCTCTAGGTCCGAACCAAGCTCTGGACTCCACCGTTGCGATGTCTTCTTTCCTCTTCTTCCCAAACGCACCTCCACTACCGCTCTGGATAGCCTGAGTGGTGGATTTGATTGCCGAGTAACTCATTATTTTATTAGACTTGAGTCCCTCTTCGATCATACCACCCATTTTCACAACCTCATTGAACGATTTGCCAATCGCCGTCACCAAGTGACCAAAGTAAGTTGGCTCCAAAGCTTGCAGAAAGTAATCGACCATCTCTCCTTCCTTCATTGGGGGATCGACCCTCGTAGCCTGTTCTCTCCAACGGAACCCGTACTCCCTAAAACTCTCCCCAGGTTTCTTCCTCAATTTTATCAATGACAAACGATCTGGAATGATTTGCAGATCGTATTGGAAGTGGTCGGTGAATGCTTGCGCCAAGTCATCCTAGGTATACCATCTATCATGGTCTTGGCGTGTGTACCACTCCAATGCAGACCCACTCAAACTCTAGCTGAAATACACCATCAGCAACTGATCTTTTTCGCCCGCCCCTCTCATATTACTGCAAAATCCTCGCAAATGTGCCACTGGATCACCATGCCCGTCATAGAGATTGAACTTAGGCATCTTGAACCCGACTGGCAGCTGAACATCTAGAAACAAACATAAATCCTTATGTGCCACACTGACTTGGCCACCCAGACCCTGCATATTCCGGAAAGATTGCTCTAGGCTCTTTACTTTCCGAACCATTTCTTCCTGCTCTGGATTCTTGTTCTTCTTTTTGGGTGCTGCCGGATTGTTAAGCTGAAGAGGGAACGGGTAAGGTTCAAGTGCTTTGAAGCTGGGTTCAGGAGGATAATATTGATGATCCTGAGTTTGGAACACAGGCTCACTGGAAGACCTGTGGAGTGTGGCCGGTGGAGGTGCCACGAAAACATGGGTAATTGGTGGTGGAGGTTATGGGTTAGTTTTCGGTGCTTGGGGCATCCGAGAGGCGGTTGTTTGGCATTGTTGATATGTAGGAAAGTTGAGTGATGAGTCTGAAACAAGCTGTTCCGTAGATTGGGCGGGTGTCGGGAGAAAAGTGGGGTTAGCAGGAAGGGGTGGTGCTGGCTGACCACTTGTCCAAGCTTGGTACATCTCGGCTATTTGTTGTTTCAATTTTTACACCTCATCTTTCATTGCTTGTACGTCTACCTCTTCTACCTCAATGTTTCCTTCTCTATTAGGGCTAGACATTATTACCGGTATTGGTCCCTTTGATCTGGTCTGATAGTGGTGTTGTTCCAGTACATTCTAAGTAAACTAACAGCTTGAAATTTCTGGAAGAACAACAAACTTGTTAGTTTTTAGAGTTTATCAAATAGGTAATCGCACGTTTGGATGCAATGCACCTAGGCAGTTTAACCATTTCTATCATGCCATTCGCTTCGATTGCATGCGTAATTCCGGCTTTTAACAGTTGTGCCCCTTTTTTATTTTATTTATTTTCTTTTCTTTTCTTTCTAGCAGTGGTCAAATCTTATGTGGATTTCCTACGTATCATGACCCCGCATGAATCAGACCGTGCGTAGTTCTGGCCTATAAAGATGTGACAAAATATTTGGGATTTGTATAACACACTTCTTTGATTATAAACATGATTCAAAACATTCACAATTCCGACAACAAACTCTAAATAAGAAAATACTTGACTCAAAAACACAGTCAGGAATTGAACACCATGATTTTAAAAGTAGACTCTCAAAAACCCAAAAGGACATACTCAAAACATCATTCTAATGCTCTAAAATTTCCTGGGGTTCGCGAGGCATCGTTCGGCCTTGCCGCGGACCTTTGTGCAAGATCCCTCTGCAACCCTTTCAACTCTTCCATGATCTGACGGACATAAATCATTATCGCAGCAAAGAAGGTGGTACGGGTCATATCCTCACATGCTAGGCACTTCCTGGTGATGTAGTGCTCGATATCTTTGATTCTTTCCCTGATTCTGTCTTTTTCCCGAAGCAACCGCTCTAGCGGTTGGTTTCGCGTTCTCAATACTTGAGCGTTGTGAAAGAGTTGATCTTGGAATTTATGCATTTGTTCCTCCATCCGTGCCATCAGGTCATAACATCATTTCCTCTCTGTTCTGAAATCTCTGGCTTGCCGGACCACCTTATCTTCGAGAGTGACTATTCTTTCTCTCGGGATGGTGATGGTCCCCTCATAATCTCTCTTTATTTGTTGCATATGAAGTGCCCGCTGCTCTGCCCCCCTTGTCCATCTGGCCCGGATCCTCGTCAGAGTGGCTTCCGATTTTTCCATGTCCTCTTGACTTTCGAGAGCTTTCTTTTCAAGACTGTTTATGAGTTTTTCATCAGCCTGGCTCCTTTTTGACTTTTTTGCAGTTTTCTTCATTTTTTGAATCTGGGCTTGGAGTGCTTGCCTCTCTTGTACCCAATTAGCCCTTTCCTACTCAAAATTAGCCTGTTGTATGTCCATGGCCGCTTCCAGTATTCCCTTGTCCTCCTGTAAAGTGTCAATACTAGATTGGAACTCTCGTGCGACTTCCCTTTTAGCATTTCTAACTCTGGACTCTATCTCCTTTTCCCAATCAACTGCATGCCTTATGGACCCTTCGAGTCTTTGCTCGGGTATAGCTTGATTGTGAAACCACTCTAGGTATGCAAGGCATACTTCCCCTCGTTCGCGGTCTGCTACCATTTTGTCTATATCAGAAAATCGACCAACAAACCACACCTTTTGTGCATGAGATTCCTTTGGGGGTTCCTCTCCTGTGAATTCCCAAATGAATGGACGCATGTCCTCGGTCGGGGGCCTCTTTTGTTCTCTCCCTAGCTGACGCATGGCGCGTAAGGGTGTGTGTGGTTGGAAACCTCTGAAACCCATGAGTATATAGAATGGACGATATGTCGACATGTGCATGACCTTAGCGGAAGGGAACCAATAATAGTTCCAAGTGAGTTTATCCGCATCCAGTGAACCAAGTAATTCCCGCCAGGCCCTCATCTCGTTTGGAAGATTACAATTTGCGGCCCTGCTTAAATGACGACGAATGTAATTCAGCCAGTTTTCATTGAAATTTATCACTATTGGGTGATGATAAAGATGCTCTATGAACCACATCTACAGCAAAATGTTACATCCATCGAAGTAATCTCCACCTTCTTGGCATTGGGTCAAAGCTCGAAAAATGTCTCCCAAAATCATAGGAAGAATGGTATGTTCCTCGCTACTTTGTAAATATGAGACTACCGCCGATAATTGAATTCTGATGCGCCAATCACGCTCTGGAAAGACCATGGTCCCTAGAAACGAAATCATGAATGCAAAGATTCTCAACTCCCTCCAAGCGTCGTAGCTTAGCTGGTTGACGAATTCTGTAGTTGAGAATTTCTCAAATCCCTTCTCGTCTCCAAACCTGTCATATAGGTATTCCAATGAAACCCAACCTTTGTTTAAGCAACCCATTGGGATTCCACGAAGGCATAATTTCTTCAAAAAGTTGTTCACATCCGCTTTCCTTGGAGCGGCAGGCTTTTTCCTATGAAGGTCTCTCCCGAATCCCATGAACCCACCTAATTCTTCCAATATGGGTGTCATTTCACAATTTTTGAACATGAAGACATTGTTTGTCGGGTCCCAAAAATCCACCAAATCCTCAATCAGATCCCTGTTAGGCTCAATTCCCATGATGTCTGTGAGGAACTTGAGGTGTTTAAAAACTTGATTTCGTTCCCAGGTAGCAAAACTATTCAACCAATTACGGAGACTGCTTGGGGTCTTATCTCGGATCATGAACATAGGATGTGTTTCATCCCGTGCCCTTTTCTGGCCACTTCTTTGTGGAGAACTCATGATGATCCTAAAAAAATAAAAATAAAAATTAAGACTCTCCTAAACCATATACAGACTATGACCATTTTTTATATGAAGAGAAGACCGTTATTATTTTTTGCCATTTTTTTTAAAAAAATGTCTGGTGTTGTCAACACGGCCTTTCAGCACTCGAAGAAGATTTAAAGGCTGTGTTTTGCTAACCGAAGAAAGTTTTAAGAAATGACTATAGGTAGTTATTCTTGCAAAACAGTCCTCCGGCGCCCTTTTATAGGTGTTTGGCTATTTTTCCCAAGAATGGCATTACCTTTACTCATGACAAAACAATGACATTTATTTACATCTAAATTTAATATTTTCAAAAATAGTTAAACTCGATATGGGTTGTGTGACGACCCGACCCATCATCTCGTGAGTTACTACACCGTTCTTCCCATTTTCTGCTTCCCTATGTTTCATTATCGGTATTGGGTGCGTTAGAATTTAATTGGAGTGATTTTATTAAGAAATGAGACACTTAATCTCTTTTAAGAAGGCTTAAGTTGGAAAAGTCAACCGGATGTTGACTTGTGATTTAGAGGGCCCGGAATTGAATTCCGATGATTCGGTTAGCTTCAGGTGATGATTTAAGGCTTAGGAGTGCAATCGGAAGTAATTTTGGAGGTCCGATGAAAAAGTTATCCTATTTCTGCGAAGTTAGTATTTTGGCAATTTCCGGTTGATAGGTGATATTTTGATCCGGGAGTCGGAATGGAATTCCAAGAGTTTCAGTATCTTCGTTAGGTGATTTTGGACTTGTGCGCAAAATTTCAGTTGATTCGGAGGTGTTTAGTTCGGGTTTTTGAATGAATGCAAGTTTTGAAAGTTTTAGTTTAACTTAAGCTTTGATTTGATGAAATTTTGTGATTTTGATGTTAACGATAGTGTTTTGATGGTTCGAGCAAGTTTGAATGGGGTATTAAAACATATCTGTACTTTTGATTGAGGTCCCGGGGGCCTCGGGTGTGTTTCGGATGCCCAACGAGTCATTTTTGGAAGATTTTTGTTATTTTGAGCATAAACATGTAATGATCCAAAGGTCCATTTTAAGTTCAAGAGATCGGAATTTGATTTTGAGACTTCCAAAATTTAAATCATGAATTATAGGACTGATCTGGAAAGTTTGGTCTAATTTCATAAAGTCACGATTGAGTTTTTGACACGAAACATGAGTTAATTGTTTAACGAGCGAAATGGGTATTGAACTGAGTAAATGAGGTCCGAATCGAGTTTTGATTGAAGGGCTGTATTTATATAATTATTTATGACTCATAGGAATAATAATCGTCGAATTCCGAGTTCGTATGATTGAGTTATAACATTTTTAGTGAAATAAAAAGCTGCTGCAATTTTCTGGGGCAAAACTGGTATTTTTGCTTCTGCGGTGAATAGTACCCGCAGAAGCGGGTGAACAATGATTTTTTGCTTCTGTGGTGAACTTTTGCAGTGAACAGTAAAATCGCACCTGCGGTGAACAGTAACCGCAGATGCGAAAATCACTAGATATTTTATTTCGTGCAGTCCGAGAATTTTTCTCATTTTTGGAGCTATGGAGCTCGGATTGAAGCGAATTTGACCATATGAATCAGGGTAAGTGTTCTTAACTCAATTTTTGTTGTATAACTTGAATCTATTATGAGTTTTGACGTTTAATCTGAGAATTTTGTTCAAAAGGGGTAGAAACCCTCTTGGATAGAATCAGTGATTTGAGGGGTCAAATGGACTCCAATTTTTGTGAATTTGATATGTATAGACTCGTGGCGAGATAAGGATCGTACTGATGTAAAATTTTCTGGATTTCAAGACGAGGGCCCCGGGGGTTTGGTTTTGTTAATTTCGGGAATTATGCCCCAATTTGATTGTTTTCGATTGGGTATTGTTCCCTTAGCATATTGTGATATATTCGCTCTGAATTTGGGCAGATTCGTCGCACGAGGAGGCCAATTCGAGAGGAAAGGGCATAGCGAGCTAGACTTTTGGCCGTCTTGAGGTGAGCAATGATTTTAAATGATGTCCTGAGGGTTTGAAACCCCGGATTGCACAACATACTGCTATGTTGAGATGAGATACGCATTGTATGACGAGCGCGAGGTCATTTACTATAGGGGATTGTGACTTGGTCCATCCCGGTTGATATTTTACCATGTATTTGATTAAGACTTGTTGTTTTTCACCATAATTTGGGCTTATTGCCATACTTGGGCTTCGTGCCAATTATTTGAAATCTTTTGTAAATTTCCATCACTATTTTCCTCACTAATTGAAATATTATTTGAACTCAGTCCAATTGAATTATACTATTTCATGAACTCAGCTACATTTATACGCAACTTGAGATTTAAATGATGTTTATAATGTTGTTTGAGCTGAGCACCATTGTTTTACTGATGCCCAAGGGGCTTATGATTATTTTCTGGACCGATTGAGGCCGAGGCCATATGTGAGGATATGTTGAGTGCTGTGAGGAGGCTTTCAGGCCTCGAGTATGATGTGTGAAGGCTTTAAGGCCTTATGATATAGCGCTTGGGCTTAAGGAGCCCCTCCGGAATCTGTATACACCCCCAGTGAGTGCAGGGTACCCAGGTGAGTTGGGAGAGGGCCCGAGAGGCCGATGTTGTGTTTTTGTGAGTTGGGAGTGAGCCCGTGGGGCTGATACTGTATTGAAAATTTGATATTGAGCCGGAGGGGCAAGTTTCTAATTATTCCTTACTTGTTGAAATTAAGAGTCTTCACTGTTTTTAAAAGAGAATCATCTGTTACTTCACGGTTTTATTGCGTAATTGATTTTACTGCTTGAGATAGCGTTATTTGTGACTTTATGAGATTTCATGCTTTCAGTCATTATTTATTTTTATTACTCACTGAGTTGGAGTACTCACTTTACTCCCTGCACCTTGTGTGCAGATGCAGGTAATTGTTCACCCCGTAGTGGGTTTTGAGCTGATTGGAGATTTTGCCATCATAGCTGAGCAAGGTGACCGTCAGCGTTCGCGGCACCGTATCTCTTCGTTTGATTCTAAATTCCATTATGTTTATTACTGGTCTTATAATAGTGTTTAGATTATTTAGATGCTCGTGACTTGTGACATCCCGATTTCGGGTTGAGTTGGGCTGGTTTTCTGTTTTATCATTTCCTTCCGCATTTATGACAATCTACACTATGGTTTGACTTATTCGTGTTATGTAACTGTTAAAAGAGGTATTGTTAATTTGTTGGCTGGCCATGTGTTCACGCGAGGCGCTATCATGACCGGGTTGGGATTTTGGGTCGTAACAAGTTGGTATCAGAGCCTAGGTTACATAGGTCTCACGAGTCATGAGCAGGTTTAGTAGAGTCTCGTGGATCGGTACTGAGACGTCTGTATTTATCCTCTAGAGGCTGCAAAACCCTTAGGAAAACTTCGCATTCTTGAATTCTTATCGTGCGTCCTTGATTCAGCTTGAAATGTAATTCTTGAAATTCCTTCCACGCATTCGCATGAGTGCTTAGTATCAGATGTGCCTTAATGGCTTGTGATTCCCTGATTGAGGGTCAAGACGTGATCTTTATGAGTTGATGTTGGGACAGTATAAAGGACTTAAGGCCGGACCTTTTCCTACGGTTTGAGCATCGAGGTGCTGATTGTGTGAGCAATTGTTTTAAACTTATATGTCCGGTGTTGCCCCAATTAGTGGGAATGACGATCGAGTATCTAGGTGATGGTTATGTTAGTACTACGAGATGTTTCTATATGACTTGGAAGTGTCGAAGAAGATCTGCTGGATGATAGGTGAACTATTAAGTGTATGATTTCCATTGTGATTAGAGGTGTAGCTCTGAGTTATGGGCACGTGAAGAATCTTTTATGTCTCCTTTTTGGAGTGAAGTAAATTTCATGTTACGGTATGAGTTTAGACTCAGGAAGATTAAGTGATTATGTAATGTCTATGGCAGTGGAAGGTATACAAAAATATTAACTAAAGGTAAAGCTAGTGGGTAATTGGCTTATGAGGGGAATCTATTTGTCATACTAGTTAGATAAGTCTGGGAGCTGAGATTGCTTTTGTAAATTTATTATGAAGAAATCGTTGAGTCAAGGGGACCACCTTGAAGATCGAAAACATTAAAGAAAGAATATATTCTTGCTCGGCTGGATTGCCCAATAATGGAGGATTAAAAGGTATTTTCTATGTGTTATGATTCAAATAGGTGCAACGCATGTCCATGTATCAATTTTGAGAATATAATACATGTAATATTGAGATTAATGTTGTTGATATACATTGTGATGCTTTGTCAAGTTGTGGACGTGTTGTTAGGATGGTTTTGGTGATTCTCTGGCAGGTGGATAGGCCCAATTACAAATGAAATTCTACCGAAATTTTTGAAAAATATGAGACTTAGTAAAAAAAAAAAATTGTCTCCTAAAGAGCGGGCTTAACTGTTGTGTGAGTAAATGCAAGAATTGTAGAAGAGTTAAAATTCCAGATGATTTGTGTTTTCCACAAGCTTATGAAGGAGTGAGTTTAATCTCACTATCGTATTACAGCAGCAATAGAGTACATTGTGAGCACGTGATTTTTGCCCTATATGAGAATTACTCCCAAAAATTTAAAATAAAATAATTTTTGTGTTGTTTGCAATTTTTGTGGATTTTGTGTTATTTTTCTTTTATTATTTGCATTTGCGTGTGCATGTCTATTTGTTTAAATCGATGAAAATACAAAAAATATATGTCGCATTTTGCATTTAGGATTTTATTCTACAAATAGGAGTAATTAAGTTTGTTTTACAAAAATGAAAAATCACAAAAAATATGTACTTTGCATTTTTTAGCATTTAAGGTCTAGTTGCGTGATTTGTTTTCTTAAATTGGTGCTTAATTATGTGTGATATTTATTATTAAGAGTTAATTAGTATTTACGATTCAATCTAGGAATTTTGGTTTCAAATTCGGAAATAAAAAGAAGAAATAAAAGAAGAAAAGAGCAAAAAATAGGAAGAAAATCGGACGGGGCCACTTTCAATTAAACCAACCAAGCCCAAGCGAACTGGCCCAAAACAAATCCAACCTGGTCCGATCCCACCCGCGTCCAAACAACGTAGTTTTGCATAGTTGATCTGGACCATTGAATTAAATTAACCAACAATCCAAAACCTTCCCCAATACCCGACCCTGACCCGACCTAAAACCAAACCCGCCCCAGCTTAGACCAAACGACCCCGTTTAATTTAAGTGATCTAATCAGAGCCGTTGGATTTCATCATCCAACGGCCCAGATAACTTAACCTATATCTAATATACCCAAAATCAAACCCCTACCCCTCAGAACCCCTTCGACCCCTCATCTCTAACCTGTGGAGACCCCAAACAACCTCCGCCTTACTCCGCCGCTGACCGCCCGCCGGAAATCGCCCACGATGGCGGTCAACGGCCAAACCTCCCCAAAATTACACCACTTCTTCACCATAACCTCCCCGTTCCAACCATCCTACCAGCTTCCCTCGAATCCCAGCCCATCTTTTCGAATAATCCAAAAACCTAACAGTTTCTTCATCGAGTCCGGTGACATCACCTCCGATGGCCGCCAAAGTTACACCAAGTGACCACCCAGCCTCCCTCATCCCTAAACCACCCTTGGCTTCCTTCAAATCAACCCTAGGTTTCTCGAATATCCATTTCACCGCATGAACCCTAGCGCCGCCACAAAATCCCTTGGTGGCGGTACCACCTCCAAACCTTCCCAAATCAACACCAGCTGACCACAATGACTCCCTCTTCCTTAATCCCTAGCCAGTTTCCCTCAAACGCTGTTGGTGAGTCTCGAACAAATGCCTTCGAGTAATGTTCTGAAGCTGGTTCAGAGACTGAGGTCAAAATAGACCTTAGTTGAGTGCTCTTGTTCGAGAACACTCGACTAGGTTCCATATTGGCCCCAAGTCCAAAAGACATCAGAAGTTTGAACCCAGGCCCCGTTTGACTGGTAGGTGTTAATTTTTATTTCCTTTTTTCTATTAGTTTTGTTCAGTAAATTCGTCCTCTACTCTTTTCTTATTTTTGTTTTTTTAAATGCTTTGGTGCTTACTCTGTTTCTTCTTTGTTTTCCTGAATAATTCGAATAAGTCAGTGTCATTCATGCTTTGTATAAAACTATGATTACTCCTATAATGGTCTGTTGTTTATTATTGGTTCAAATGGTTTCATTTTGTGTGATGTTTAGTTCCCTGCTCTTAGTCGTTCATCAATTTGCATATAAGTTCAATTTATTGTCGTCCAGTATATAACAGTGTTTCATTCACTTTGTTTAGTTTAATTTAGAATTGTGATTTGCTCAGAATCATTGAATCCTTCATCTTGGTTGTATTGCTGTTGGATTTAATTTGAAGTTCAATTGATGATTGATTTTAGTGATTGGAATCTACTTGTTTGTTCTGTTAAGTTTGTTTCTGATGTGAATCTGACCATGTTGTCTTGTCCTAATTTTGTAGATTGGGAATTAGTTTCATGTGTTTAATTAATCAATTGCTAGGCTTGAATTGGTTATAGTTGATAGATTTTAGTGCAGATTGAAAGGGGATTGGGTAGGATAGCAATTTAAGGGTTAGTTTAGGGGGATTTTGGGGAAATAGATTACTTGAATATTTGATTAAGGGTCGCTGAATATTTAAAGTCTGTTAGTAGACTGATTTGAAACATTCCTAAGTGGATTTGTGAAAAGGTAATAGGCAAATAGTAGTGGAGACAACACTTGCTGGTTTTAAGGACTAAAAATGGGCATTATCGAATAATAAAAGGGCACTAGGATAATGGGTTAATTAAGAAAGAAAAGGTAGAATTAAAGTGGAGGATGCATTAATTGAATAGACGCTTACACACACACTGAGAGGTCTCTGAAAAAATCATAAGAGAATAGGGGACTTTCCATATTCTTAGAGCAAAAGAAAAGACTGAAGGAAAACCAAAAGCTAAAAGTAAGAAAGGCTGAAATTTGAGGTCTCTTCTTGGTGAGTTGAAAAGGGAAATAAGGGGGAGGTCTTCAGACTCGGAGAGCTAAAAAAAACACTTAAGGAAAACTGAAAGTTAAGAAGGGGGAAGGCTGGTTTTTGATCCCTCTTTTTGATCAGTCTTTGGTAGTTCACTTGAAAAAGAGTTAGGAAAGCTTTGAGAACTGTCTTTGAGAGTTCAAATAGTATTCTGAGAAATTCTTTTCTTCTAAGAGCTTGAAAAACATTTGAAAAGGGACTGGACATTGAGAGAGTGGTCAATTCTTGAGAGTTCAAATAGATTATGAGAGTTACATTTTCTCTTAGAACTTGAAAAACACTTGATAGATACTGGGATATGAACTGTAAAACCTACTGTTTCATTGAACTTTGAAAAGAACTTCAGTTCAAATCATCAAGTGGCATTTTTGAGTTCAGCTTTTGTTTGCTGTGATTCTGTGATTTTCCGGGGTTTATTTCAGTGGTCATTTGAGCTTATTCGAGCTGTTTTAGTGGGAGTATTCTGGTTTTGTCTGGTTTCAAATCTTCCTGGGTTGCATTTTGATCTTTTGGTGCTGTATTGGCTGTTTTGAGCTATCTCATTGCTGTTGCTGCTGGGTGCTGTGCTATTTGCTGTTGCTGACCCCTTTTTCTCTTCTTATTGCTCACAAATTTCCAGGTACACATTCCTGAATTCATTTCCATGTAACTGTGAATTGGAGTTGGAATAGAGAAATGCATCAAATCTATGTGCGAAGATGGCTTTATGTTGTTTATAGTTAATTTGCTGCTTGTTAATTAGCTGTTTTGTGGTCATTTAGTTAGCCTGTGTTGGCATTACGTGCAATGGATATTAGGCTGTATAATTAGAACTATTTTAGTTTGGTTTGGACTGTGGACTGTTAATTTGAACTATGGATAGTGGACTGTTAATTACATGCTATAGCTAATGTAGCTCGTTGGTTTAGTTTAAGTGTTTAGCATTAGAAAATAACATGAGCTTGAAATAAGTTTGGGAATATTTAGTTTATCTTGTTGTCAAATTCAGGTTCTTCTTTTAAACTTTCAACTTTAGTAATATGCACTAATAAATAAAGGAATAAGAAAATATGATCGTGAAATAAAAAATGCAAATGGATGTTCAAATAAACCATTGGCCTGCCAGTATGCGTGCTTAGGTTCTGATTTGAAACGGGTTGGGTTCACGACTCAATTATAATGATTCTTAAACCATGCAATCAACTAGGATTTTTATTTTAGAGACAAAACATTAATAAACAACCGTAGCCACTTTCAAGGATGCCTTTGAAATAAAATGAGATGAGCCTCGCTAAAACAAAAAATATGTATTGCGGGGCCTTCAATAAATGGTTATTAAAGTACTTAGATTTTGGGACGGGCTGTTTAACGAATTTCAAGGTCTTCCCCAAAATAATAATGCGTTAGACTCTTTAGGCACGTATTTTAATAACATTACCTCCCTAAACTCGGGTGCACATTTATGTGACCCAAATCCAAATCTCAACGAAGTTGGAATGTGTCAAAAAGTGCGGATACATTTATGTGACGCAGTTCGAGATGCATTATCATGGCGTTGCAATTCTTATAAAATAACAATAAATAAAAGCGTTTAAAAGGTAAAAAATGCACATAGGTTCGAACATGTTATAAAATCAGATAATATAGCCAAATATGACAGTTGAGCGACCGTGCTAGAACCACGGAACTCGGGAATGCCTAACACCTTCTCCCGGGTTAACATAATTCCTTATCCGGATTTTTGGTTTGCGGACAGTAATACAGAGCCAATCTTTTCCTCAATTCGGGATTCAACCGGTGACTTGGGACACCATTAATCTCCCAAGTGGCGACTCTGAATCTTTAATAATAATCCCATTTCGATAGTCCTTTAATTGGAAAAACTCCCTTTACTACACGCCTTCGCGGGGTGCGGTAGTGCAAAAAGGAGGTGTGACATACATGCGTTGTAATTTATTGTGTGCGTTTTGATCTATGGCTTTGAACCAAGTTGGGGAGTTTGCTATTAAATAAGTTGATTGCACGATTATATGCTATATTGGTTCGAGTTTGATGCAAGCTGGGGAATCAGTTCTGTTGTGGAAATTGGGCGGAGAATGGCACGAGTGAATGAAATTTTTTTGATAAGATGTCACGAGCTCGAATGAGCAGGAGATAAGTTTTGTTGTTTACGGTAAGTTGGTATTGTCTTCAGCGTCACCTGAGATTGGTGTTTTGTAAAAAAAAAAAGGTTTTGTGTCCTGGTTAATGATTCTTGATCGCTCTTCAGCGTTAGTGCGACCGGTGGTTTGGAGGTACGCTCCAGATGTTGTTGTGGTTGGTTGTGGGAGCGTGTCCCATGGGAAGATTATATAAGCGTGGCATGTGATCACTTGATTGATTAAAGATGTAAGCCAAGTATGAAGTTTGAGATGGTGTCATTAAATTAAAGATTCATGCCTGGAGGGCACTTGGCATATTGGGTTGTGAACTGGGGAGGGTTACTCTGATTGTGATGGTTGTTCTTGTGTTTTATAAAGAAAATGGAAGTTATTATGGACCTTTGAAAGGTTATCAGACTAGTTCAGTGTGATCAGAATCAACTTGAAGTCGGTGGATAGATTTAATGTGAATAATGGCTCTATATCAGGCCAGATGTGTGCATTTTTGTAACGCGGTCCTCATGGAGGAGTAGTTAGGTTGATGTTTCTTTGTCAGATATTTCGCGTAGTGATGCATTGCGCTGTATGAGTTGTGAGACGGCTTGAGAAATTGCTATGTGTTGAGAATCCGCGTAGGAATGACGTTATATGAGCATCTTGGCTCTTGAAATTCAAATTGTACATCGCACCTCAGTTGTGCTTGATTTTTGTAGCTTATAACGCTATATGTCCCTCAGAGATATTATTATGCACTTAGCATGCGTACGACCGATACTCGGTATTATGTTGTAATGAGCAAATTTGGCTCGATGTGCATCTCCTTATGTGAGATCTATATGTGGATCGGGTGGCACGCCGCCATGGGTATGTTATCTGGATCGGGTTGCACGCCGCAACAGTGTGATGTTGAGCATAGTTTTCTATATACTATTTTGTATGCCTTGCTTCCTGTTTTCTAAGGAAAGTCCGTATTAGTGCGTGGGATTGGTAATTCCTTCCAGAGTTCGTTTTCCTTTTGTGTCGCGTTCGAATTGGTATCCTATTGGCATATTGGGGCATCATATGCGGATTTTGATTATATCTGAGATGGCTTATTACCTGGGCAATTCGTAATGGGTGAGACGAGATCATTGAATTCGAGATCAGTGCAATCTGAGTATATAAAGTAAATTAAGGGGCTAAGACCATTGTCTAGTTCAGAATGAGGTGATAGTTCTTGCCAGAAGTATAGACCCAATAAATTGTTGATTCGGCAGTGTTATGAATTTATACAGATCTTATCCGTCGTGTCGGTATTGTAAGAATTTAAACAAGACCTATGTATTTCATGCAGATCATGGGATGTGTAATGATTTTTCTTCTAGAGGGGATCAATGGAAGTTCTTGACTAATTGAGTGTGTAAACGTTCCCGGTTCGGAAGGGGAGGTGAAGTCCTCATGTTACCTTAGGATGATATGGTATATGTGATATGTTGTGAAGGATTGAGAATTGCGTGTGTAAGGTTATGGTTCAGTTCTAAATTGATATTCATAACATTCTTAGGCAGTACATGCAGCTTTAGGTGATTAGAGAAATGAGCTTCAGATGATTAGGGTGAATGATCTTCAGATGATTAAGGAAATTGTATATCTAATCATAGTGATTTGTAGAGGTTATATGTTTCAGAAAAAGGCCAATGTGATTAAGTTGATGGCACTTCAATAGTATTGCGGCACTTTTAAGGCTGGATCGACTGCTGATCTTCGAGTTGCTTGTATGGCACATGGAAATTTTAGAGTATTTATCGTGGAATGAATGGGTATTAAAGGTGTGCATGTATTCACACAGTGGCAATTTGGGTCAGGTATGATGATGCGTGTGCTATATAGAGTTGGAGACTGAGAGTTCTCATGTACAGGCTATATTGTGGTTGTGGACAGTGTGCGTCGGTACTGTTTAGCGGCTATCATGATTTGGAGGCTCGAGGGGATCTGTACTTGCTGGTATGTTAGATTTTGTATGTGATGTCAGAATTTTGACTGGTTGTCTTAGCGTCGAGCAATTCTGAACTATTGTGCCATGGGCTATGCCGGAAATGCCACGGGTTGAGAGGCGAGGTGAGTTAGGTTATGTTCTATCAGGTTTAAATGTGGTATGTGTTATTTGTTTCGCCGTGGGTGTAATGATTTGCTCTAGCGCCAGCCAACAATTGAGCACGGTTGTCGATTTCAAGCATAGTGACTTGAGTTGTATCAGGTGGAGTAGTATTTGGATAAGATTGCGCGTTGCAGCAAAGCTGTGTGCAAAACATGACCTTGCGGGTCAAATTTGTATGTCCTATTTCTATGATGTGAGACAGGGTCTCAGCCTTGTGTTGTGGCAGTACTAGTGAGTTTGAGGTACAACTCTCTCAGTTGAGTCATTTTCATGATTTGAGTATGTTCGGACCGTTTCTTATTGGTGCGCATATTATGCAAGTTATGTCTTAGGCCTGTATTGAGGTGTCATATCACCAGAGTGGTGTGTTGGATTCGAGGTGATCATTGGGGTCATTGAGGAATACAAACAGATTTGATTTCGGCTTGTTAGAAGGATAATAGCAAGGTTCGGCTCGGAAATCTGTTGTGGTATTAGTCAAAAGGAGAGTGGCTTCATAATTGGTTGACCTGAAAAATGATTATGGTTTGCTACATGTATCATTTATCATTGGCAGTATATGAAAGTTTTGGAATAAGACTTTAGCTAATAAGGGATTTTCTATCGATATTTGGTTGTTGTGGGCAACTGCTGTGAATAGAAGTTATCGTTTCGAGTGCTTGGAGTATGCGGTATATCATATGATTTCACCCGAGGTTGTAGGTATGGGTTATTACAGCTGGTTTCAGACTATTCAAGTATAGGTGCGAGGTTTTGATCATATTAATGGTTTCAGAAGTAAAAAGGTAGTTCTATGATTTATGG
Organism: Nicotiana glauca; assembly: GCA_026770625.1. Lineage (NCBI taxonomy): Eukaryota > Viridiplantae > Streptophyta > Magnoliopsida > Solanales > Solanaceae > Nicotiana > Nicotiana glauca. The sequence continues at coordinate 63,593 of MU784321.1, forward strand.
GCCAGACTGGATTGTGTAAATTCAATTTAAATGTGTTATCGGACCTATATGAGATAGGATAATGTGGGATCACCCCCGGGTATATGCTTAGTAAGGTTATTCAGCTATTTGTTGGATTCTAGGATGACTCTGGGTACGCTCGAGGACGAGCGTTTGTTTAAGTTGGGGAGAATGTGACGACCCGACCCGTTGTCTCGTGAGTTACTACCCTGTTCTTCCCATTTTCTGCTTCCTTATATTTTATTATCGGTATTGGGTGCGTTAGAATTTAATTGGAGTGATTTTATTAAGAAATGAGACACTTAGTCTCTTTTAAGAAGGCTTAAGTTGGAAACGTCAACCGGATGTTGACTTGTGAGTTAGAGGGCTCGGAATTGAATTCCGACGATTCGGTTAGCTCCGGGTGATGATGTAAGGCTTAGGAGCGCAATCAGAACTAATTTTGAAGGTCCGGTGAAGAAGTTAGCCTATTTTGGCGAAGTTATTATTTTGGCGATTTCCGGTTGATAGGTGATATTTTGATTCAGGAGTCGGAATGGAACTTCGAGAGTTTCAGTAGCTTCGTTAGGTGATTTTGGACTTGTGCGCAAAATTTCCGTTGATTCGGAGGTGTTTAGGTCGGGTTTTTGATTGAATGCAAGTTTTTGAAGTTTTTGTTTAACTTAAACTTTGATTTTATGAAATTTGGTAATTTTGATGTTAACGATAGTGTTTTAATGGTCCGAGCAAGTTTGAATGGGGTACTAAAACGTATCTGTACTTTTGGTTGAGGTCCCGGGGGCCTCGGGTGTGTTTCGGATGCCCAACGGGTCATTTTTGGAAGATTTTTGCTATTTTGAGCATAAATATGCAATGATCCAAAGGTCCATTTTTAGTTCAAGAGATCGAAATTTGATTTCGAGACTTCCAAAATTTAAATCATGAATTATAGGACTGATCTGGAAAGTTCGGTCTAATTTCATCAAGTCACGATTGGGTTTTTGACACGAAACATGAGTTAATTGTTTAACGAGTGAAATGGGTATTGAACTGAGTAAATGAGGTCCGAATCGAGTTTCAATTGAAGGCTTGTGTTCGTATAATTATTTGTAACTCATAGGAACAAGAATCGTCGAATTCCGAGTTCGTTTGATTGAGTTATAGCATTTTTAGTGAAATAAAAAGCTGCTGCAATTTTCTGGGGCAAAACTGGTATTTTTGCTTCTGCGGTGAACAGTACCCGCAGAAGCGGGTGAACAGTGATTTTTTGCTTCTGCGATGAACAGTACCGCAGAAGCGATGAAAAGTAAATTCGCACCTACGGTGAACAGTACCGCAGATGCGAAAATCACTGGACATTTTATTTTGGGCAGTCTGAGAATGTTTCTCATTTTTGGAGCTATGGAGCTCGGATTGAAGCGATTTTCACCATATGAATCAGGGTAAGTGTTCTTAACTCAATTTTGGTTGTATAACTTGAATCTATTACGAGTTTTGACGTTTAATCTGAGAATTTTGTTCAAAAGGGGTAGAAACCCTCTTGGATAGAATCAGTGATTTGAGGGGCCAAATGGACTCCGATTTTTGTAAATTTGATATGTATAGACTCGTGGCGAGATAAGGATCGTATTGATGTAAAATTTTCTAGATTTCGAGACGTGGGTCCGGGGCTCGGGTTTTGGTAATTTCGGGAATTGTACCCGAATTTGATTGTTTTCGATTGGGTATTATTCCCTTAGCATATTCTGATATATTCGCTCTGAATTTGGGCAGATTCGTCGCACGAGGAGGCCAATTCGAGAGGCAAGGGCATAGCGAGCTAGACTTTTGGCCGTCTTGTGGTGAGTAATGATTTTAAATGATGTCCTGAGGGTTTGAAACCCCATATTGCACAATATACTGCTATGTTGAGATGAGACACGCATTGTATGACGAGCGCGGGGTCATTTACTGTTGGGGATTGTGACTTGGTCCATCCCGGTTGATATTTTACCATGTATTTGATTAAGACTTGTTGTTTTTCACCATAATTTGGGCTTATTGCCATACTTGGGCTTCGTGCCAATTATTTAAAATCTTTTGTAAATTTCCATCACTATTTTCCTCACTAATTGAAATATTATTTGAACTCAGTCCAATTGAATTATACTATTTTATGAACTTAGCTACATTTATACACAACTTGAGATTTAAATGATGTTTATAATGTTGTTGGAGCTGAGCACCATTATTTTACTGATGCCCAAGGGGCTTATGATTATTTTCTGGACCGATTGAGGCCGTGGGCCATATGTGAGGATATGTTGAGTGATGTGAGGAGGCTTTCAGGCCTCGAGTATGATGTGTGAAGGCTTTAAGGCCTTATGATATAGCGCTTGGGCTGTAGGAGTCCCTCCATAGTCTGTACACACCCCCAGTGAGCGCAGGGTACCCAAGTGAGTTGGGAGAGGGCCCGAGAGGCCGATGTTGTGTTTTTGTGAGTTGGGAGTGAGCCCGAGAGGCTGATGTTGTGTGTTTGTGAGTTGGGAGTGAGCCCGTGGGGCTGATACTGTATTGAAAATTTGATATTGAGCCCGAGGGGCAAGTTTCTGATTATTCCTCACTTGTTGAAATTAAGTGTCTTCACTGTTTTTAAAAGAGAATCGTCTGTTACTTCACGGTTTTATTATGTAACTGATTTTACTTCTTGAGATAGCGTTATTTGTGACTTTTATGAGTTTTCAAGCTTTTAGTCATTATTTATTTTTATTACTCACTGAGTTGGAGTACTCACTTTACTCCCTGCACCTCGTGTGCAGATGCAGGTAATTGTTCACCCGATAGCGTGTTTTAAGCTGATTGGAGATTTTTCCTTCGTAACTGAGCAAGGTGACCGTCAGCGTTTGCATCACCGTATCTCTTCCTTTGATTCTAAATTCCATTATGTATATTACTGGTCTTATAATAGTGTTTAGATTCTTTAGATGCTCGTGACTTGTGACACCCCGATTTCGGGCTGAGTTGGACTGGTTCCCTGTTTTATCATTTCCTTCCGCATTTATGACAATCTACACTATGGTTTGACTTATTCGTGTTAAGTAACTGTTAAAAGAGGAATTTTTAATCTGTTGGCTGTCCTTGTCTTCACGAGAGGCGCTATCACGACCGGGTTGGGATTTTTGGTCGGGACAGGTTGTCTACATATCCCACATCCGGTGAGAATCAAACTTACGTAGTTCTACCGGACATGGCGGAAATAAAATCAACTATATTTTTCAAAAGGAAAACAGAAAGAAAAAAAAATTTTGCTATCATTTCCAAATCCTGATTTTTCCTTAAAAAAAATATTCTCTTTTTTTTCAAAAACGTTTTTCTTTTTCCGTTTTTTTCATTTTTTCTTCAATTCTCCTCTCATTATTTAAAAAGCCGGTCAACATGCAACCCCGAAGCAAATGAATGCACAAGTAGCAAGTAAGTTTCATCAGGATGGTCTTTTTCATTTCAGGTACACCTGTCCTAGGCAGATCCAACCCCTGTGTTGAATCTCCAAGGTCAAATACATGTGATGCAAATAAAACGTTCCTACTAGGGATATCCGGTATGGGTTGTGTTATTCTAAGTTAAAATCTTATTGGAGAAAGTATCTAGACTGGCTTACTCGAGCGGACAACTCGAGCCGAGGAGGGTCAGTGTACCGGTAGCATTGCTTTCCAGCTTAACAGGTGGTGCTCCCCGCCTAAAACATCTGTGACTAAAATCTTTCGTCGGGTGCCAAGCACCTCGGCTATCTCACACAAAGCGGGCTATGGCAAGCAAATGCCCAATTTTAATTTCCAGAAGACTCAGAGGGGGTGCATGAGAAGACAGTTTATATGTACAATTCAAAAATTATCAAAGCGGTAAAAAGCAACATTTAGCACATTAGGCCCATATATGTAAATAAAATCAAATAATAAATAAAGCCAATACAACACATATTCTAAGCTCGAATTTCTAACCCTGAACCAGTGGTTCTGGGTTAAGGTCCCCAGCAGAGTCGCTAGAGCTGTCACACCTCCTTTTTCCTTCCACCCGAAAGGGTATAAAGGAGTTTTTTCAATTAAAGGACAATCGAAACGGAATTATTATTAAAGATTCAGAGTCGCCACTTGGGATATTTATGGTGTCCCAAGTCACCAGTTGAATTCTAAATCGAGGAAAATAATGACTCTGCATTACAGTCCGCGAACCAAAAATCCGGATAAGGAATTCTATTAACCCGGGAGAAGGTGTTAGGCATTCCTGAGTTTCGTGGTTCTAGCACGGCCGCTCAACTGCTATATTTGGATTAAATTATCTATTTTTAAACAATTATGAACCTATGTGCAAATTTTAACTTTTAACCGCTTTTATTTATTATTATTTTTGGCGAGAATTGCAACGTCATGAAAACATATCTCGAACCGCGTCACATCAATGCACCCGTGGTTATTGACATATTTCGACTTCGCTAAGATTTGGATTTGGGTCACATAAATGTGCACCCGAGTTTAGGGAGATAATGTTGTTAAAGTACGCGCCTAAAGAGACTAACGCGTTATTATCTTTGGGGAAAGCCACGAAGTTCACTAAACAGCCCGTCCCAAAATCTAAGTATTTTAGTATAAATTTAACGACGGCCCCGCAATTAGTGAGTTTTGTTCGGCGAGGCTCGTCTCATTTATTATTTTAAAGGGCAAAACTAAAGCAAGCTACAATTCTCTATTTATTTGTCTCTAATAATAAAAAGAAAAAATCCTAATTATATACGAGAGGGCCAAGTTCTTATAATTCAATTTCAACCAATAAGGCCCAATAACTGAATGAATACAATAGGACACTCTCCACAAGTGGTTCAACATTAAACAAACTTTATTTTAAAAAAGGGTGAAAGATTTGAACCCATGATAAGCCCATAAACGAATTGTACATGACTTCACAATCAGTAGACCACTCAGACCATTTAACTCATTTAACAAATACATATATGGCAAATTAAAATTTGAGCCTGAAGGTAAGCCCAAAATAATTTCCTACAAGTCATGGGTACTTAAGACCATATTTCATGAATAACTGGGCTGATGCTTGGCCCAGTTTCTCAAACAATTCAAAATGAGAAACCAAGGACTCAAACAGAAAACCTTACTGCAAAATCACGAATGGTAGAGCTAATGGATTGTTTAAGATTAATCTATTACCTAAGGATCGAAACATGCATGTGAACCCAAGGATTAATTGCTTATCCATAATTTTTCACAAATCAAACCATATTATATTTTAAACTTATCTTCAGTTCTTAACAATTATCAAACGGGGCAAACCTAAACACAAGGAATGGATTTAACAAAAGTACAAACTAAACGACTAGATTACCTAGTTTAACTGTTATAATCCTCACACTCAATAACGTATTCCACTGGTATTCCAAACGATTCCATTACTGATTAAATGCAAAAGAACTACTGGAAACTTATTACTATATGGTAAGTAACTCTACAACCATATAATTCATACGATTTTATCAATGTTCGTTAGCCCTGTATAGCCATCCTAACTATAGAAATCCAATTTTCAGTCCATGAATTATAACTACTATCCGTTATACAATCCAATTTCCAGTCCAGTCATGCAATCCGAATTTAATTACAATGAACATACTAATTAAATCATAGAAAAATTAGCTAAAATATGACAGAATTGTTGAATTGCAAAGACACAGCTGAGAATAGACTTCAATTTTCATTTTTTTTTCCAGGTTCAATAAGTGAAGCTACATCAGTGTGAGTTCAAAGTGTACCTGGAATTCGAATGCAACAAAAAATAGAAGAAGAGGATGTCAGCAGCAACAAGGCAACATGCAATAATACAATAGCAGTTTCAACAAGCCAAGAAAAACCACAGCCAAGTATGGAATCCCAACAATGAAACAACCAATAGACAGCCTTTAATTGACTTGAACAAGCCAAATTAAAGCTCGAAACTAAACCAGGAAGTGCTTGAAACCCAAATCAACCAATAAGCGGACTGAAAATAATTTCAACAGGTTCAAACAATCTAGAAAACTGGTTCCAGGATACGCAAGAGACTTCAGGTGCCAACAGCCAATGCTAGTTGAAATCAGGACTCAGAATCTCGATAAAATAGGGGTGTTTTCTCAGGCCTTATGATATTCAAGTGCTAATGTGCTGTTTTTTTCCTCAAGTGTTCCTAAGGTGTTCTCTAGCTCTTTTAGATAGAATGCCTTAGCTCTCAGAATACTCTCTATTTTTTCTCTCAATGTTTTGGACTCTAAACTCTTCCTCTCCGAAGCTCTCCAAATGTTCTGCTCAATGTCCATCCTCCTTTCTCAAATGACTCCTTCTGTATTTATACCCAACTCTCGAACCCTTTTCAGCCCCCTTTTTTTCTTTATAGCTGTAAAAGAAAAAAACCTTTTATTATTACCCCATGTTTTGGATTTGGGTCACATAAATGTGCACCCGAGTTTAGGGAGATAATGTTGTTAAACTACGCGCCTAAAGAGACTAACGCATTATTATCTTTGGGGAAAGGCATGAAGTTCATTAAACAACCAGTCTCGAAATCTAATTATTTTAGTATACATTTAACGAGGGCCGCACAATTAGTGAGTTTTGTTCGGCGAGGCTCGTCTCATTTATTATTTTAATGGGCAAACCTAAAGCAAGCTACAATTCTCTATTTATTTGTCTCTAATAATAAAAAGAAAAAATCCTAGATATATACGAGAGGGCCAAGTTCTTATAATTCAATTTCAACCAATAAGGCCCAATAGCTGAATGAATAAAATAGGACACTCTCCACAAGTGGTTCAACATTAAAGAAACTTTATTTTAAAAAAGGGTGAACATTTTGAACCCATGATAAGTCGATAAACGAATTGTACATGACTTCACAATCAGTAGACTAATTAGACCATTTAACTCATTTAACAAATATATATATGGCAAATTAAAATCTGGGCCTGAAGGTAAGCCTAAAATAGTTTCCTACAAGTCATGGGTACCTAAGACCATATTTTATGAATAACTGGGCTGATTCTTGACCCAGTTTCTCTAACAATTCAAAATGAGAAACCAAGGACTTAAACAGAAAACCTTACTGCAAAATCACGAATGGTAGAGCTAATGGATTGTTTAAGATTAATCTATTACTTAGGGATCGAAACATGCATGTGAACCCAAGGATTAATTTCTTATCCAGAATTTATCACAAATCAAACCATATTATATTTTACACTTATCTTCAGTTCTTAACAATTATCAAATGGGGCAAATCTAAACACAAGGAATGAATTTAACAAAAGTACAAACTAAACGACTTGATTACCTAGTTTAACTGTTATAATCCTCACACTCAATAACATATTCCACTGGTATTCCAAACAATTCCATTACTGATTAAATGCAAAACAACTACTGGAAACTCATTACTATATGGTAAGTAACTTTACAACCATATAATTCATATGATTTTATCAATGTTCGTTAGCCCTGTATAGCCATCCTAACTATAGAAATCCAATTTTCAGTCCACGAATTTTAACTACTATCCGTTATACAATCCAATTTCCAGTCCAGTCATGCAATCCGAATTTAATTACAATGAACATACTAATTAAATCATAGAAAAACTAGCTAAAATATGATAAAATTGTTGAATTGCAAAGCCACAGCTGAGAATAGACTTCAATTTTCATTTTTTTTCAGGTTCAACAGGTGAAGCTACATCAGTGTGAGTTCAAACGTGTACCTAGAATTCGAATGCAACAAAAAATAGAAGAAGAGGATGTCAGCAGCAACAAGGCAACATGCAACAATACAGTAGCAGTTTCAACAGGCCAAGAAAAACCACAGCCAAGTATGAAATCCCAGCAATGAAACAGCCAATAGACAGCCTATAATTGACTTGAACAAGCCAAATTAAAGCTCGAAACTAAACCAGGAAGTGCTTGAAACCCAAATAAACCAATAAGCGGACTGAAAATAATTTGAACAGGTTCAAACAATCTAGAAAACTAGTTCCAGGATACGTAAGAGACTTCAGGTGCCAACAGCCAATGCTAGTTGAAATCAGGACTCAAAATCTCAATAAAATATGGGTGTTTTCTCAGACCTTAAGATATTCAAGTGCTAAGGTGTTCTTTTTTTTTCAAAGTGTTCCTAAGTTGTTCTCTAGCTCTTTAAGACAAAATGCCTTACCTCTCAGAATACTCTCTATTTTTTCTCTCAATGTTTTGGACTCTAAACTCTTCCTCTCCTAAGCTCTCCAAATGTTCTGCTCAATGTCCATCCTCCTTTCTCTAATGACTCCTTCTGTATTTATACCCAACTCTCGAATCCTTTCCAGCCCCCTTTTTTCTTTGCAGTTGTAAAAGAAAAAAACCTTTTATTATCACCCCATGTTTTGGATTTGGGTCACATAAATGTGCAGCCGAGTTTAGGGAGATAATATTGTTAAAGTACGCGCCTAAAGAGACTAACGCATTATTATCTTTGGGGAAAGCCATGAAGTTCGTTAAACAGCTCGTCCCGAAATCTAAGTATTTTAGTATACATTTAACGAGGGCCCTGCAATTAGTGAGTTTTGTTCGGCGAGGCTCGTCTCATTTATTATTTTAAAGGGCAAACCTAAAGCAAGCTACAATTCTCTATTTATTTGTCTGTAATAATAAAAAGAAAAAATCCTAATTATATACGAGAGGGCCAAGTTCTTATAATTCAATTTCAACCAATAAGGCCCAATAACTGAATGAATAAAATAGGACACTCTCCACAAGTGGTTCAACATTAAACAAACTTCATTTTAAAAAAGGGTGAACGATTTGAACCCATGATAAACCCATAAACGAATTGTACATGACTTCACAATCAGTAGACCACTCAGTCCATTTAACTCATTTAACAAATACATATATGGCAAATTAAAATCTGGGCCAGAAGGTAAGCCCAAAATAGTTTCCTACAAGTCATGGGTACTTAAGACCATATTTCATGAATAACTGGGTTGATGCTTGGCCCAGTTTCTCTAACAATTCAAAATGAGAAACCAAGGACACAAACAGAAAACCTTACTGCAAAATCACGAATGGTAGAGCTAATGGATTGTTTAAGATTAATCTACTACTTAGGGATCAAAACATGCAAGTGAACCCTAGGATTTATTGCTTATTCAAAATTTATCACAAATCAAACCATATTATATTTTACATTTATCTTCAGTTCTTAACAATTAGCAAACGGGGCAAACCTAAACACAAGGAATGGATTTAACAAAAGTACAAACTAAACGACTTAATTACCTAGTTTAACTGTTATAATCCTCACAATCAATAACATATTCCACTGGTATTCCAAACAATTCCATTACTGATTAAATGCAAAACAACTACTGGAAACTCATTACTATATGGTAAGTAACTCTACAACCATATAATTCATATGATTTTATCAATGTTCGTTAGCCCTGTATAGCCATCCTAACTGTAGAAATCCAATTTTCAGTCCATGAATTATAACTACTATCCGTTATACAATCCAATTTCCAGTCCAGTCATGCAATCCGAATTTAATTACAATGAACATACTAATTAAATCATAGAACAACTAGCTAAAATATGATAGAATTGATGAATTGCAAAGCCACAGCTGAGAATAGACTTTAATTTTCATTTTTTTTTCAAGTTCAACAGGTGAAGCTACATCAGTGTGAGTTCAAACGTGTACCTGAAATTCGAATGCAACAAAAAATAGAAGAAGAGGATGTCAGCAGCAACAAGGCAACATGCAACAATACAGTAGCAGTTTCAACAAGCCAAGAAAAACCACAGCCAAGTATGGAATCCCAGCAATGAAACAGCCAATAGAGAGCCTATAATTGAGTTGAACAAGCCAAATTAAAGCTCGAAACTAAACCAGGAAGTGCTTGAAACCCAAATCAACCAATAAGCGGACTGAAAATAATTTGAACAAGTTCAAACAATCTAGAAAACTGGTTCCAGGATACGCAAGAGACTTCAGGTGCCAGCAACCAATGCTAGTTGAAATCAGGACTCTGAATCTCGATAAAATATTGGTGTTTTCTCAGGCCTTAAGATATTCAAGTGCTAAGGTGTTCTTTTTTTTCAAGTGTTCCTAAGGTGTTCTCTAGCTCTTTTAGACAGAATGCCTTAGCTCTCAGAATACTCTCTATTTTTTCTCTCAATGTTTTGGACTCTAAACTCTTCCTCTCCTAAGCTCTCCAAATGTTCTGCTCAATGTCTGTTCTCCTTTCTCAAATGACTCCTTCTGTATTTATACCTAACTCTTGAACCCTTTCCAGCCCCTTTTTTTTCTTTACAGTTGTAAAAGAAAAAAACCTTTTATTATTACCCCATATTTTTTACTTTCCTGCTTATAATATTCCTCTACTATGTGTATCCTTTTAGCTTTTTATCATTAACCCACTGTTTCTGATTTCCAATTAGTAAAGGCACTAGGCCAACCCCTTATTCCCCTTTTTGATTAAATTATTCAATGGTTTAGTGGCCCACTAAACATTCAACTGGCAGGCCATTCGAAATGAGCAAATCCACTTAAACTTTAAACTAAACACATTTTCAAACTTCAAATCCAAAACTACCCTCCTGATATTCATGAAACTGCAGCTATAATAAATTCACCTAATTCACAATCCTAGTTTTATTCCTTAAAAAGTCCCAAAATGTATTACATTTGAAGTTCTCACTATTCAATTAAGAAACCAATGAACACTACTACTGATTGTAGATTAACACAGGAAATTCTTCAAGAAGAAAATCATGGACTAAATTAAGACCAGACCATATGAGTAAAGAAAGAACAAAGCATTTTAACAAACAATTTCAGAAGTTCCAACAACAAACTGATATGAATGCGATTTGAAATTAGCCTAAGAACCAAGCAGGCACGGGTGAAATTGAACCAGACAGTTCAACAAATGATAACTGGGGAGATACAGGGATTTGAGTGATCTCAACACAATCCAATTGACCATATAAAATCAAACTAACGAACAATCCTATTCAATTGATTCAAAACAGCTTATAACATGTGCTAATCAACCAGAAGAAAAACGAACCAAGAAAAAGGTTCGAAAAAGGAGAAAGAGATAATTTACAAAACACTGAAACATAAACTTAAAACAAAAAATGACAAAACAAGAAACTCACCGGATGAACTGGAAATCAAAACTTTAGGCGCCTACACTTCTAACTCTCATTTTGGATTTGAGGTTGAAATGAACATTAATCAAATGTTCTCGACTGAGAACATACGACTAAGGTTGATTATAACCTCAATTTTTTGTCCAATTTGCATTAAAGCTGGAGTTTGGTTTTTTTTAGGGCTTATTTATTTGAATTGACATTCGAACAGTTCCATCTTGATTCGAATGGGAGTGGGGTTATATTAGGGACGCGGGTGGTCTAGGGGTTATGGGGTGTGGGTTTGGGACGGCTTGGGTTTGGTGCCGCCACCAGGGGATCTTGTGGCGGCGCTAGGGTTCTTGGCTCAAAATCGATATTCGACGAATCTTGGGTTGATTCGAGGGAAAAGGGGTTTGGATTTGAGATGAGAAGGTGCTTGGGGCCATTTGGTGTTAATTCGAGGGCAATCAGACAAACTAGGGTTTTGGCTGATTCTTCGATTGAAGATTCGAAGACATCGACTAGGATTTGAGGGCTATGGTTCAGGGATTTGGAATGGGGAGGTCAAGGGGGTTCTAGGGTGTGAATATGGGGTCGTTTGGACCACCGGAATCGCGGTGAGCCGATTTCTAGACGGCGGTTTCGGTGGTCGGAGCACGGTGGTTGTAGGCGGCGTTACCATCTGGTCTTTGAGCTTAAAGACGAAAGGGCAACGGGGGGTTTGACTTGGGGGGGGGGGCTGGGTCCGTTTGAGTGTTATATACCGGAGGAGAAATTCAATCTAGGCCGTTATATTGATTAAAATCAACGGTCTGGATCAAACACTTAATAGAAACGACACCGTTTTTTTAAGTGGGGGTTGGGTCGGTTTGGGTGTAAGGCGGGTCGGGCAACGGGTGAAGGGATCATGACCGTTGGATGAGGGCTAGATGGATGGTTGGGATGGATTGCCATCGAAACGATGTAGTTTGGCTCCTATACTACGTCGTTTCACCATCCTGTGAGACCTGAAGATTTGAACCGGGTGGGAGATTGTTGATTTGGGCTAAAAACTGGCCCAATACGTTGGTCCAGTCCCATTTCCCTATTTTTTGTTCTTTTCTACTTGTTTTTTTTTCTTCTCATTTCCTTTTTTTAATTTCTTTTCCCAAAACTAAAAATCCTAAATTAACTTATAGAACTAAAATAATTTATAAAAAGTACTAACTAACTTTTAATAACAATTAACACGCAGAATTACATACTAAGTCAAAATAAAAATCACACAATTTGGATATTAAATACCAAAAATGCAAAGTACATTATTTTTGTTATCTTTTCATTTTGTAAAATAAACTTAATTACTCTTAATTGTAGAACTAAATCCTAAATGTAAATGCGACATATTTTTGTATTTTTTATTAATTTAACAAATAAACATGCACGAACAAATGCAAATAATACAAGAAAAATAACACGAAATTCACAACAATTGTAAAGAAACAAAATTATTCTATTTTGAATTTTCTGAGAGTAGTTCTTGTGAGGCAAAAATAACGTGCTCACAATGATCACCAGTGGAACCACGGGCAAAATGTTAAGAAAGTGTCAGGCTCTAACAACTCTCCTATTCGTGATGAGTGCTGTTAAGATAGGAGAGCAAGAACCAATTGGAGAGGCCATTGAAGTGGTACTGTAACAATATTCAGATGTATTTGCTGAGCCAAAAACCTTGCCCCCTTTCAGAACCTTAGATCATAACATACCCTTGAAACATGGGGCTATATTAGTCAGTTTGAGGCCCTATAGATACAATTTGTGAGGATCCGGCCAGTCGTCTCTTGAGTTACCGCTCTATTTTCCCTATTTCTACTTCTTTTTGCTTCGTTATCCGTATTTTATTTGGTCAACTTGAAAAGTTTGCGTTTGGAGTGGTTTTGGTATGATGAGACACTTAGTCTCTTTTAAGAAGGTTTAAGTTGGAAAAGTCAACTGGATGTTGACTTTTGAGTTAGAGGGATCGGATATGAGTTTTGACGGTTCAGTTAGCTTCAGGAGATGATTTATGACTTAGGAGTGTGATGGGAATTAGTTTTGGAGGTCCGGTGTAGAATTAGGCTTGAATTGGCGAAGTTAGTATTTTGGCGATTTCCGGTTGGTAGGTGAGATTTTGATCCGAGGGTCGGAATGGAATTCCGAGAGATGTTGTAGCTTTATCATGTGATTTGGGATGTGTGTGCAAAATTTCAGGTCATTTGGACGTGGTTTGGTTGGGTTTTTGATCGAAAGCGTATTTCGGAAGTTTTTAGAAAACTTAGGCTTGAATTCTATGTGAATTGATGTATGTGGTGTTGTTTGAGGTATTTTAATGATTGGAACAAGTTTGAATAAGATTTTAGGATGTGTTGGTGCTTTTGGTTGAGGTCCTAGGGGCCTCGGGTGAGTTTCGGATGGTCAACCGGACCAATTGCTATGTTGAGAAGTTGCAGAATTGCAACAGCAGTTGGAGATAATTTTTCGCCTTTGCGATCGCGTGACATCCCTCACGATCGCATTGAAGGATTTTGGTGTGGCCTGAGATTGGTCTTCATGTTTGCGTTTGGGGCCTCGCATTCCCGGAAGGCTGGAGGCTGGTGTTTCGTATTCGCGTAAGGGGAGTCGCATTCGCATAGTGGAGATTGTTGCATAAAGGGTCCAGGAGTTTTTGCTCTACGCGTTCGCGTAAGCGGGTCCGCATTTGCATAGGTTCAAGGGTCTAAAGCATCGCGTTTTCGGGTAGGGTTTCGAGTTTGCGAAGGGTTATTTTTGGGTCAAAATACATTGTGCATTGCGAACGCATAGGTTTGACTGCGTTCGCGAAGAAGGAATTTCATAGCTGGGCAGAAAGTTTATAAGATATTTTATCCGCAATTTTGAGCCATTTTCCCACCATAGCTGGGTGTTTTGAGAGTTTTAAGGGAAATTGAAGAGGGATTTAAGGAGAAGTGATTGGAGGTAAGATTTATGAACCTAAAACGTGATTTTATTGTGAAATCTAGCTGGAAATTCATGGAAAACTTGAACAAAAATAGAAGAACTAGGGCTTCGGACACTACTAGTAAAACGACCTATTGTGACAGTTAGAAAACCGTTGCTACAGGCTTTAAAACCATTGTCATAGAGATATTGCGACAGTTTCACGACCACTACAACACCTATTGTTGCAATAGTCTATGGCAACGGTTCTGTGTGACGGTTTTCAAACCGTTGTACAAGATGGTCTATTGCAACAGTTATTCTTTGATTGATTGTGCGACGTTTTGTATTCTATTAGAAGGGTTAATAACCGTTGCAATATAGTTTGCTATCAACTGCTGTTAACGTTATTGCTACAATTATTTTATACTATTCGCAACGGTTAATTATGCTATTGAGACGGTTACTATGTACTATTGCAACGGTTAATTAATGCTAATGAGACGGTTACGATATACTATTGCAACGGTCATTTTTGGCTTATGGGATTTTGGGCTCCTGCTATTGCAACAGATATATTGATATATTGCAATGGTTATTTCTGGGCTACTACAACGCCTATCATACATCTATTGCAACAGTTAAACAATCCAACAATGTAACATTGCTTTAAATATATATAATTAAACAAAATAAGGATCCATAATAGGTGTAATATCCATATAAGCAAAATATAAAACAGTATCTGCCAATGAATTAGAACACATGAGTTTCCAAACTGTACAAAAATAAAATATTTCTACAGCATATGTGAAGTTTCATCATGAATCAACCTAATGCTACTAAGTAAGATCTTCAACACTTTTGTCGCCTACTTGAAGTTATCCACCTACAAATAAACAAAAAACAAACAACTTGGCAAAAGTTTTATAAAAGAATTTCATTTAAATATATATATATGTATATTAATGTCATGACACTAATATAATTTTCCACATTATTATAAAAACAAGCATCTTGAAAAAGATGCAAAGACCATTGGCTGGAAATATTCATACTATCATCTGATCATCCTACTCGAATTCTTGGAAAGGAGAGTAGGGTGATTCTCAGTTTTTCTAACTTAGTTTTCTTTTTTTGCAGCACAACATCAAGAACCAATTTTACACAGGCAATGCCACACAGGCCATCTCTCACAAGGAACAATATGGCTGTCATGACAAACACAAGCATGCCCTTGAGGACAGAATCATTTTGCTTTGTAACCAACAAGGGAAGCAGCATCTGCAATGCTCACAAGATAGCAAACAAGTCACGACCCTAGTTCACCAATTGTGAACACGTCATGACGGCACCTAGTCTTCGCGACCAGGTAATCCTAACACATTGCGGAAGTAATAACAATTTCGAAATTTAAAATAAAAACTAAATAACATGAAAAATGTATACAATTGCCGCCTGGCACATACACTTAAATACCAAACACTGAAGTAATCTCCAAGGCCCAGAAACCCACGAGCAACACGGGCTAAAAGAACATAAGTCACAGCTCTAACATCCAGAAATGTCTACACAACTGAACACATGAAATGGAACTGCTAACTATAAGGTAGAGTAGAAGGAGACTCTTCGATCTGCGAACGCGGCAGAATATACCTCAAGTCTCCGAATGTATCGCCTGAATCACTGATAGAAAGTCTGACCAGAAGTACCTGGATCTGCACAACAAAAGTGTGCAGAAGGGTAGCATGAGTACACTACAGCGTTACTCAGTAAGTGCGAAGCCTAACCTCGGTTGGATAGTGACGAGGAAAGATCAGGGCCCTACTGAGACAGAAACAATAAAATAGCAAGAGATTAACAGTATCGAAGTCTGATGAAAACTAATGAACACAGCGAAGTGATAAGACAGATCAATGAAATTTAATACTGCAGGACAAAACAGAAATACAGAGTAAATGAAGCAACATTTCAAGAATACCGACGAGGGTCTTCCAGGATACCGTCATGTAGCCTTTTCTCAACTGTCCAATGGAACCTTTCCAGAATACCGTCCCGTATTCCAGATCTCATCCGTCCTGTAGCCCTTTCTCAACTGTCCAATGGAACCTTTCCGGAATACCGTCCCGTAGTCCAGATCTCATATCAATATCAAGGAATCTCCCGGGATACCGTCCCGTAGTCCAGATCTCATATCAATATCAAGGAATCTCCCGGGATACCGTCCCGTAGTCCAGATCTCATATCAATATCAAAGACATCTCCCGGGATACCGTCCCGTAGTCCAGATCTCATAACAATATCAAAGAATTTCCCCGGGATACCGTCTCGTAATCCAATCATCAATGTACAGGGGGATCTCCCGGGATACCGTCCCGTAGTCCCAAAATAAAAGTGCAGGGGGATCTCCCG
>MU784321.1:81677-95100 GCA_026770625.1 Nicotiana glauca
TCGAAAAATTATGAAACTTACATTTTTGGAATCCCCGTATTGCCACGAGTCCTTACATACCAAGAATTCCCGAATCCGAGCTCAAATGCCCTATCAATTCCAAATTTAGAATATTTTTGCTTCAAGCCCTAATTTCTTACGATTTGGCTATAATCTCATGAATTCCATGGATGATTCTTGTATAAAAACGTGTAATTAACTCATAAAATTTACCTCCAACGATCCCCAATCGAAGTCTCCTTACTTTCCGTCCAAAAGCTCTCCAAAACGCTCAAAAATGGTGAAGAAATGAGCTGGGTCACGGACCAAAATGTTTTTAACATTGTGTCCGGATAACTGTAGCGTACTCTATGCGATCGCATCCCTACTCCTGCGATCGCATAGGACAAAATTCTAGGCCCCCGAATTTCTCTTACGCAATCGCAGGACAGGCCACGCGATCGCAGAGCTCTGGCTCCCGCTTCTACGCGATCGCAGCCCCATGCTCGCGATCGCATAGAGCAAATCTGCTCTGCAATTTCTGCTGCATTTTTGCAGCCCAAACTTGCCCGTTAGCCATCCGAAATCACCCCGAGGCCCCCGGGACCTCAACCAAAAACACAGATATGATCTCTTACCTCATCCAAATTTGCTTGAATCATAAAATCACTATCGATAACATCAAAATCATCCTTTTTCAACAAATTCAAGTTTAAGTTTAACTATAAGTTTCAAAATTCTCATTCGATCAAAAACCCGACCAAACGATGTCCAAATGACCTGAAAATTTGCGGAGATATCCAAAACCACCTAACGAAGCTACTGAAACTCTCAGAATTCCATTCCAACCCTCGGATCAAAATCTCACTTGTTAACCGGAATTCGCCAAAATTCCAACTTCGCCAATATAGGCTAACTTTTTCAACGGACCTCCAAATTCACTTTCGATCGCGCCCCCAACTCCAGAATCACTATACGGAGCTATTCACAGACTCGGAATTCCAAACGGACTTTGATAACATTGAAATGCTCTTCAAGCCAAACTCATAGAATTTCTTCTAAAATGCTAACTTCCACATTAGGCGCCAAAACGCTCCCGGGTTATCCAAAACCCAATCCGGGCACACGCCCAAGTCCGAAATCATCATATGAACCTGATGGAACATTCGGATCCCAATTCCGAGGTCGTTTACTCAAAAATCCAATCCTAGTTCATTCTTTCAACTTTAAGCTTCTCAAATGAGAATTCTCATCTAAATTTAACTTCGATCTTCCCGAATTTAAATTCCGACCATGCGAACAAGTCATAATACCTGAAATGAAGCTGTTCATGGCCTCCGACTGCTGAACGGAGCGCTAGTACTCAAAACGACCGGTCGGGTCGTTACAAAACAAGTCACATGATGGCAATGGACCCAAAATGGATTGTCAGAATAGAAATCTGGGAGAAAATGAATACAATAGTGCCCAGAATCAGAATGTTGAAATGTAGTGGGCAGTATGAGCAAAGGTTTACAAGAAGTCAAAGACACAGCAAAGTTTACAGGAAGTCAAACAATGGTTCACTACACACTGGATCGAGGCTATTTATGCAAATATTTCATGGTGACAAAGTAAGGTGGCTATGTAGTACCACCTATATTAGATCTCATCAGTACGGATTAATGCCAAGAGCTGGAAACGAGATATTAGGCAGTCAAATGGTACAAGAACTGGCATTAAACTGTCCAGAATTTTGGGGACGAGGCAGCACGTTCGAATTGGAAGTAAGGAGGCTAAATCGTATGATACTTTTACAAGTTCACCCCATGTGGATAGTATAAAGTACAAGGAACACTACAGCAGAGGAAACCCAATATGGCATTCAAGGATGACTGTTCAATTAATGACGAGAAAAAAGCAAGGACAACACAAAAGGTAATGTCTTGACAACTGATGCAATAGGAGCAGATAAAAGTAATAGAAATTTTGATTATCATGCAAATACAAGGGCAATCAGCGAGGTTGATATGCATAATGGAACAAGCATGAACTGTGTGAAATTGCAATACATTACAAGACTCACATTTGAAGTTAGTGTTCAATGGAGTTATGCAGACAACTTTATACGGAGAACTGGTGCTGCATTTTATACCACTGAAACAACCTATTGGTGCTGCAAAATATACTTTGCACACAAATGGGGATGCTAGGCAGTGCATTCAAGTAGCACTAGGCTATTTCTTATTTTAGAAGGTTGTATTACATTTATTAATCAATCAATATGTAATATCAAATAGGCAGAAAAAAGAAACGAGTATCTAAATCAATGAAACACCAACAACCAGGGAGACAAACAATGCTGAAAAAATCAGCCAGAAACAAGAAACTCCAAGCTTCGGTTTTAATAGAGAATGACAAGCAAGGCTGAAAAATCAATCTACAAGTATCTAGTTCACTGAGCACCAACAACCAGGGAGACAAACAATTGTGTACCCCGCGGGAAAGTATAACGTGCCATCTAAAATCAAATAAGTTTATGTTGCGACTAAAATATTCAAACAACTAGAAATTAGAACTCAAATTCTTCTGGTGATATCTTGAACACACACGAGATTCATTGAATTCAATTTTCGCTATAACGGCTCGATAGATGCATGAATGCAGAGGAACATCTTATCTTTCACAGCCTTGTTTATTTTGGGCGGAAACTGGAAAATATGGAGAGAAATTTTATGAAAAAAATTCGCCAGCGTTTCGGTGCTTTTTGGACATTTAGAAAGAAAAAGAAAAAGAAAAAGAGAAGAAGAAGAAGAATCAACATCAATCTGACTCCAATATCAGCAGCTCTACAGTTGCTAAAATATGAATTTTAGCCTAGGAATAAAGTGATACTAACCTTGATTGTTGCTACCTTCAGATTGTCGATGGATCAGTTGATTAGCAGCTTGTGGTGCAGAGGTAGCTTCTCCTAGTGACGAAACAGACAATGTTGCTAGTACATGTGGATTGATTAACCCTGCACTCTGAAGTTGGGCAATTACATATGCAGTAATTTCTTGTCAAATAGTTCTCTTTTGTTCCTCTATCTTTCGAATCCTTTCTTGCATTTCTTGCACTGTATCATTTGTGGAATTTGAAGTCGGCATGAACTGGCCCACTTTTCCTTTCAACGTAGTCTTTGTAACCCCCCATCCATATAATATCAAATGTCCTCGATGTTCAGGACCCATGATAGATGAAAATGCATCAACAGACTGACTGTCATCTACACTTTGTTGTGTTTCAATTTTTTCCATTTCAGCCTAACAAAGCAAATTCAACAAAAGAATTAAAGTAAATAAAAAACAAGAAGAATAAATAAAATGATCTCATCAAAAACTTGTATATAGATAATATTCATACAATTTTACTAGTTGTATTTTTGCCTGAGTCCTTGTACACACGCCAAGATTTTCTTGCTCTTGTGGCCACAAACATCTCCTTAAGTGATACAGGTTCCTTTATTTTTTCCTAGTTGCATGAAAATAGATATAAGAGATCTTTAAAAAATATACTAGATATAATAATAAATAATAGTATACACCAATTCATTATGGATTAAAGCAAAACTTGTTTTGCCAGCAGTGTGTTTATCCTTCAGCTTTTTTCGATTCTCCTTTTTAATTTCGGATGATCTCTACAATTAAAATGAATCAATACAATAAAATAAACCAAAATAGTTATAGCTATATGTTGTAGAGACAAATCTTGTTGGGATACTTTTTGTTGAACTTGATAACCAATCTACGGAGTTCTTATTTCAAACTCTTCCTTATCTTGAGAGTATTCCAAGCAAAAAATACTAGCAACTATATCAGAAGAACCATGAGATGCATAGAACCATGGTCATGGTTTATTTACTGGTTGTAATTATTGTCAAGATCATGGTTTATATTTACTTATTGTTAATCAGAACTCCAATATTTCAGGAGCTCTTTAAACTCATATTCTGGTATATAATCGGGCCTTTTTGCCATTCAAACTTCATCATTTTGATAGACATCATAATGACCTTTCTTCAGTTGACTTTTATACCTTCTCCAAGCATTTCCAATTGAAAATAAAGTCCATATTTTTGCAGCATCAGGAATATCTTACTTCAACTACAATTTGATTTCATTTGATTAGCAGACATTGTAACATACTTTTAACAAATAACTGAACATTTGGATCGAAACTTCAAACCCTAGTATATGCCCATAAATCGTCTTTTGTATCCATTTTCCTCCAATCCAATATATCCAACTGTCACGACCGAAACCCGATTGTGATGGCGCCCAACCCTAAAGCTAGGCAAGCCTGACCAACAGTCGCTCCCAATTCAACAATAAATCTCAAAACCGACAATTTTAAGGAGAATATAATAGTTTTAGAATAATAATCCAATATTTATAGAAGAATAATACTGAGAAATACGAAGTTTGATAAAATACTCCCAAAAGATCTGGGGTCACGAGTCTAGAGCCTCTAAAACAACTGAATAACGATATCTGAACGAACAATACTCAAGTCTGGAATGTATATATATAAATAAAACCGAAATCGGAAGAGTAGTCAGGTCCTGCGAACGTCAAGCAGCTACCTCAACAACTCTGATAAGCTTTGGAAAACAAAGACTGCTCAGCTAAGCCTCCGGTGTACCTGAATCTGCACACAAGGTGCAGGGAGTAGAGGTGAGTACTACCAACTCAGTGAGTAATAAGCATATAAAATGTCTGAAGATAAGAAATCCACGAAATGCCACAAAGTAAAGCTAAAACTAACAGTCTGACACCTTAACTACGAACCAACAACAAAACAACATCAAGTATGTCAGTCAAGTATAATGCAAGATGCAATGCAGTGCACATGAACACGTTGTGGCGTACAGCCCGATCCATTTAACGTTGACGGCGCTCACTGGGGGTGTGTACAGACTCCGGAGGGGCTCCTTCTGCCCAAGCGCAATATAATCATAACATTCGTTGCGGCGTGCAGCCCGATCCATACTCACTCCATAATATGCATATGAGTCACATAACAGATTCAATTAATTTTTGCAATTTCCAATTTATTAAGAAGAATATACTTTAGATATTTAACTTCCGAAAAAGTGACTTAGTATTTCATAACAGTGATTAAACACAGGACTGAGATCAATGATTATACAAAGCATGCTATCACAATGATATTCATCCTCTGAGGATGCTACAGATCGGCACAAGGCCCCAAACATGGCAATAAGCCCAGATATAATCAATACAGGGTGCGTATCAGTTGCCAATATAGAAACATTCTTGTTCGGGATGGACTAAGTCACAATCCCCAGTCATAACCAATCCCGCACTTGCCATGGGGTGTGAGTCACGCCCTACAATAGCGTCACAATGTGATAAGCCGAGGTTTCAAACCCTCAGGCCATCATATACACTAACTACTCACCTCTAACCGGCCGTAGAATGGTCCACAATGCCTTTTCCTTTCGTATCGACCTCCTCGCACGTCGAATCTAGTCAAAATCACAACGAATACATAAATATGGGTTAAAGAAACATAACCCAATCAAAAATACGCGAAAAGTATTAAAATTCACAAGTTGGTAAAACCCGAGCCCCGAGCCCACTTCTCGAAAAACTACAAAATTCACATCAACAGATTCCTCGTCTCGCCACGAGTCCGTACATATAAAGTACACAAGAATCGGAGTCCGTTTGACCCCTCAAATCGTCAATTTAGACTATCTTAGGCTTCAAGCCCTAACCTCCATTTTTAGCCCTTAAATCCTTGGATTTTCAGTGTTTAATCTATGTTTTTACACCATAAAAACATAATTCGAGTCTAAGAACTCTTACCTGATGAAATCCCACGAATTCTCCTCAAAATCGTCCACAAATCGCCTATTCCCGAAGTCTAAAAATATGTTTCTAACTCTGAAAGTCGCGAACACTGTTTCATTAAAACTTCAGTGATTTTCGCTTCTGCGACAGCCCAACTACTTCTGCGGCCAATAAACCACTTCTGTGGTTTTCCTTTAAGTTGCCAGGACCGCATCTGCAGTCCATAACCGCTTCTACGGTGACCGCTTCTGCGGTCTTTTGACCGCTTTTGCGGTATATGCCAAAAATTCCAGGACCGCTTCTGCGGTCACTTACTGCTTCTGCGGTGTCCGCTTCTGCGGACACTCTTCCGCTTTTGTGGAAATACCAGCCCTTCTCCAGGACCGTTTTTGCGACAAATCAGCCGCATCTGCGGAACCGCTCCTGCGCTTCTTTTTTCGCAGATGCGGAAATACCAGAAGCTTCAAATAAAGACCTGTTGCAAAACTTCAAAATTCCCGTTTAACCATCCGAAATCACCCCGAGGCCCTCGGGACCTCAACCAAAAGCACCAACACATCCCAACACCTTATTCAAACTTGCTCGTAACATAAAAACACTACCATAAACATCAAAATCATCGAATTACCACGGATTCAAGCCTANACTGCACGCATATCCAAAATCACCTAATGGAGCTACTGCAACTCTCGGAATTCCATTCCGACCCTCGAATCAAAATCTCACCTATCAATCGGAATTCGCCAAAATCCAACCTTAGCCAATTCAAGCCTAATTCTACACCATACCTCCAAATTCAATTCCGATTGCGCTCTTAAGTCACAAATCATCCCCCGAACTAGTCGAATCATCGGAAATCCATTCCGAGCCTTCTAACTCATAAGTCAACATTCGGTTGACTTTTCCAAACTAACCTTCTCAAAAAGAGACTTATTGTCTCATTTCTAACTGGACTCTATCCGAATTACCTCAAATTCTTCAAACACATATAATAAAACATATAAAAGCATAAAACAGGGAAAACGGGGCGGTAACTCCCATAACGACCGGTCGGGTCGTTACATCCTCCCCAACTTAAACAAACGCTCGTCCTCGAGCGTATCGAGAGTTGTTCTAGAAGCCAGCAGTAGCTGAATTATCTTGCCAACAATATACCCGGGGTGATCCCTCGTCACTCTATCTCACATAGACCCGATAACACAATACACCTGAAATTTCACATTCCATTTAATCCATAAACCGAACCATAGAACCACATCGCACTTTTCGAAAATCATACACAAGATCAGAAATTCGCATCTGTACTCAGAGTAAACCCGAACCAGCTATAATAACCCATACTTGCGCCCTCAGGTGAAAACATATGATATACCGCCTAAACCAAACACTTGGAATCATAACTTCTATTCACCGCAATTGTCCCCAGCAACCAATTACCGGCAGAGAACCTCTTATTAGCTAAAGCCTTATTCCCACACTTTCCTATACTGCCAACGATGAATGAAACACGCTATAAACCGTAATCATCTCTCAGATCAACCATTCATGAAACCACTTACCTTGACTGATATCACAACAGATTTCCAGGTCAAACCTCGATATTGTCTTCCTAACAAGCTGAGATCAAATCTGTCCGTATTCATTAATGAACCCAACGATCACCTCGAATCCAATACCACTCTAATGATATGATACCTCAATACAAGTCTAAACCATATCTTGCATAATACACGCACCGGTAAGAAACGATTTGAACACACTCAAATCATAACAAATGACTCAAACGAAAGAGTTGTACCTCAAGCTCATCAATGCCATTACAGTACAAGGCTGAGACCCTGTCTCACATCACGAAATAGAATGCCTGAATCTACTCCAAAAGGTCATAACTCCCATAGCCTCGCTATAATGCGCGATCCTATACGGTGAAACAGAGAACACATAACACACAACCCGATAGACCATAACCAATGCTCCATACACCGAGCAACACCCATTTACTCTTCCCGCTCGACTTTCTCTATGAATTCTCAATGGAACCGCACCACATGTGCCCATAAATAATAAATCACAACGTCTCACAACATTGAAAAAAACTCATAGCTTTCCTCAGATATCTAACAAGCTCAATAATGATAGACTCAACCTATTCCTCAACAGTACAACTCAGGGTCAACCAAGCTAACTCAAGCTAAATGCGTAGTCATATCGGCCTGCCAACGAACTCAGTACTAAGAAGCCTGAAAATGTTTCTTCCACTTCTATAACTCCTGCCGAAGGCACCAAATAAATGCCAAAATCCACAATATCACCCGGTTACATGCCCGGCCACATGAAACGCATTTGAAAAGTCCCTAAATAACGGAACGGGATCAATGATAGCAACCTCTGCACTAATATCTATCACAAATGCCCAGTTAAGAAAGTACTCCTTCCCAGCTGTCCGCTGGTTCTTTGAAATATAAATCATTCTGCTAAAACATATTCTAACGCACTTCACCAGTTAAGCCGTGGAATTTCTGGCATAGCCCCTAATGCAATAGTTCAAAATCGCACAACAATACGACAACCAGTCTGAATTCCAACATCACATCCAAAATATAACATACCAACGAATAAAGATCCACCACTACAACATAGCATGTACATTAGAACTCCATATAACACACAAATCATCATACCTAATCCCAGTTTCCACCGTGCAAATACCTGCACCCATTTGATACCTAATCATTCCACTACAGATAATCAATATTTACCTGTGCTACCAAGCAAACCCGAATACCCCTAGTGCACCCAACAAGAACATGCCGCAACACTACTGGAATATAATCAGTTTAATCACATTACCTTTTTCTGAAACACATACTCGCGTCAAATCACTTCCACTTAGCAATACCATCTTTCCTAATCATCTGAAGCTCTCTTATCTAATCGCTTAGAAGGAATCACTACACATCCCATGCTCTGCATGACATACACATGCCTTGTGCAAATTCTTACAATACTGACACGACGGATGGGATCTGTATACATTCTTAGCCACCGGCGAGACAACAATTCATTAGTTTTATACTCTTGGCAAGAACTATCACCTTATTCTGAACCAAACAATGGTCTTAGCTCTTTACTTTACTTCATATACTTAGATTGCACCGATCTCGAATTCAATGATCTCGTCTCACCCAGTACGAATTGCTCGGGCAATAAGCCAGTCCAGACATAATTAAATGTCGCATATGATGCCCCAATGTTCCAATAGGCTACCCATTCGAATGTGGTACTACAGAAAATGAGCTCTGAAAGGAATTATCAAATCCTACGCAGTAATACAGACTTTTCTTGGAAAAACAGGAAGCAAGGCATACAAAGATGGCATATAGAAAACTATACTCGATATCACATTGTTGCGGCGTGCAACCCGATCCAGATAACATATCCATGGAGGCGTGCCACCCGATCCACACATAGATATCACATAAGGAGATGCACATCGAGCCAAATTTGCTCATTACAACATAATACCGAGTATCGGTCGTACGCATGCTAAGTGCATAATAATATCTCTGAGGGACATATAGCATTATAAGCTACAAAACTCAAGCCGTCTCACAACTCACCCAGCACAATGCATCACTACATGAAATATCTGACAAAGAAACATCAACCTAACTACTCCTCCACGAGGACCGCATTACAAAAATCCACACATCTGGCCTGATATAGAGCCATTATTGACATTAGATCTATCCACCGACTTCAAGGCAACTCTGATCACACTGAAATAGTCTAATAACCTTTCAAAGGTCGATAATAAATTCCATTTTCTTCATAGAACACAAGAACAACCATCATAATCGGAGTAATCCTCCCCAGTTCTCAACCCAATATACCAAGTGCCCTCCAGGCATGAATCTTTAATTTAACGACATCATCTCAAACTTCATACTTGGTTTAAATTTTTAATCAATCAAGTGATCACATGTCACACTTATAAAATCTTCCAATGGAACACACTCCCACAACCTACCACAACAATATCTAGAGCGTACCTCCAAACCACCGGTCGTACTAACTCTGTAAAACGATCAAGCATCACTAACCAGGACGCAACACCGCTCTCACGTAACGCTAAAGACAATACCAATTTAGTCTAACCATCAAAACTTCTTTCCTGCTCATCCGATCTCTTGACGTCTTGTCAAAAAATTTTCCTTCACTCGTGTCATTCTCGATCCAATTTCCGCAACCAGAACTGATTCGCCAGCATGCATCAAATCAGAATTAACATAGTACATAATTGTACAATAAGCTAATCAACAGCAGCCTCCCCAACTTAGCTCGAAGCCATATATCACAACTCACTATACTCATAACGCGTATGCTCCATTGTTGTCGTAATACCATATTGATATTAAACTCGCTCTTTCATAAGCTTGTGAAAACACAAATCATCTGGAATTTTAACCCTTCTGCATTTTCTTGCATTCACTCATATAGCAGTTAAGCTTACTCTTTAGGTGACCAAATTTTTTTTTTTACTATGTCCCAAATTTTTCAAATATTTCGGCAGAGTTTCCTTTGTAATTGGGCCTATGTTGATACCCAATTTTTCCTATATATTTTTATACTCAAAGTAATTTCCCAATAGCATGTATATGCATAAATAAGCATCCACAAAGGTTTTGGTATTTTTCCACATTTTTTCAAGGATTTTAAAACCGATTTATGGCCTATTTTGCAGTATAAAATCCAAGAATTATTCCCAAAACTTGTCGTTTTGGTGAATAATTTATTTTATTCTCACATTTACACAAAAATATAATTTACATGATTTTACAAGTCCGTTTGGTATTTTTAAATTAAAACTACATGAAATTGCAATTTTAGCCTATTTCTCGATTTAATAGCATTTGTAATCAAAAAATCATTTCTAATATTTTTAACTTAGTACATATGCATTTTTTATTAACTCAGTAATTTTAATTTGAATTTTTGAGCATCATTTACTATTAAATAAAATTAAAATTGGGGAAAATTGTCTATTTAAATTGTAGCCCTTTTTAATTTCAATTTTAGCCCAATTCCAGCCCCAATCTAACCCCCAATTACACTACCCAATTTCAAAATTACCCGACCCAGACCTAATTAAATAAACCCGACCCACGCACCCCTTAATCTCAACCGTTGATTATTTAGATCAACGGTCCACATTAACCCCTTCCTTTTTTTAATCCAATACCCCCTAACCCTAATCATTTCTCTTCAGCAGCCGCCCTTGTATCCCTTCCATCCCCAAATGCTCTCAACCACCCCTGAAACCGTAGCCCTTCTCCGACCCTTTTTCGACCTTGTTTCACCGGAAACCATGGCCTCCCAGGCTTCGTGCAACCTATGTCACCCCCACTCCCTTCTATGAACCCTTTGTTCAAAAGATCGAAGTCCGATCTTGAAGATCCCCGGTTCATAGGTCCTCCGATTTGAGTTCTATGGCCATTTTCCGGCCCATCTCCGACGAATCCTAGCCTTGTGAGTCCGTCTTCGACTCAAGACCAGTCCGTTCCAAGCCTTTCTCGTTCTCTAGGGTTTTCGCTGAAACCCTAAGTCTCCGAGGTTTTTCTTATTTGTTTCTCTTTAAGATCTACTTCAGATCTATGTTATTTTCTAAGATTTCAAAGTGTTTTCCACATTTTTATCGATTTTGTTTTCGAAATGTTCATCTTCTTAAAGCTTAGGGTTTCTCCGATTTTTTGCTCTACTGTGATTCCTTTTACTTTTGCTATAATTTTTAAGTATTTTCTACTATGATTCCTATGTATTTTTCTTTACCGTGTTCTTTCTAGGTTTTTCGAGTAGCTTCTTTACTGTGTTCTTTGCTTTCATTACGCTTTTCATGAATGTTTTTGTTCTTTCTGAGTTCATCTTCGCCTATGCTTTCTTCTTTATATTTGAAATGTGATGAAAACCCTAGATTTTGGGGGTTTTTCGAGTTTTGTGTGTGATTGTCTGCTGCCTGTTTAATTCCAAAGCCCTAACTGTCTAAACTCCTTTCGTGCTTCTGATTTCTTGCTAAGCTCTGCGAGAACTTCTAATTCCATTTCATGTTTATGTTCTTCTGCTCTCTGATTACATGACTCTTCTGCTAATCTTAGCCTCGCATGCTTGAATTTGTGCATCTTTTTATAGTCATATTTTTCCTTTCAAATAACCCTAATTTTGGGGGTTGATTTTATTTGATTCTCCGACTTGGACCTATTTTTCTGACTAAATTCAATACTGAGTTCGAATCCCCGATTCCTTGATTTACTATGTGATTAGTGATTCTATTCTTGCCTTATTTTCTTAAAACCGTGTATCTTTCAAAACTTTATATGCATTTACCCTTTATTTTACAACTTATTCTTGATTTTCTTTCCATAAATGGAATTCTGTTTTATTACTCTAAGTCCGACCCCTTAATTAAAGGCAGTCCTTTCCCTAATTGATTATGACTTGATACTAATTTCTTTTCTTGCCTTACTTATTGCTTACTTTCAAACTATAAAAAAACCCCACCCCTTTTACTTCACACACGAACAATCGCAAGTTCACACTCATCCAAACTCTTTCTTCTCTTCTCTGCTGTGCTATTTGTTCTGTAGTTTGGGTTTAGCCGGCTGAAAGCTAAGGTTAAGCTATAGGATTCTATCTACCCTACTTGCTTTACTGTTTGAGTTTGCAACTGGTATGTCCATGATTTAAATAACATCTCCAAACTACGTGTTTATTTACCCTTTTCATATGCCTGTTTATGTTTCACTTTCTTACATTACGCAGTTAAACTTCAGCATGTTATATCCCTACCCCATGTTCCTATGTCTTTTGATTCTGTTATGTTTGTATTAGTACTTCCTGTTTGTTGATACAAATGCTCCCTTATCAATCCCTTTCCCCTAACACCTTTGTGTGTGAGTATTGTTTTAGACTTGGTTGGCACTCTATTGCCATCCCTAGTTTAGAACCAGGTTGCCCTAAACCTATACTCTAATCAGTCCCATTCCCTTAACCCCTGTTATGTGTTGAGCTTGACCCAAGTCTGGTGGTGTCCTAATCACCATTCAGGCCTAAGTCTGACTTTCTCAAGTCTGCTCTTATTTGTTCAAGCCAGGTAAAGGGTTGCGGTGTGCCAGTCCCACTCACGGCTAGGTATGACCATCCTTTGCTTCGGTCTTCCCCTAATCCCCTCACTTTACACTTATGCTTAGTTCTTTAAGTCCTACCCCCTGTGGTAAGCCATGCTTAGGGACCCTGGAGCTCCCTCTGAACTTGGATGCCTACTGGAATTTTGGCGGATTCCGTTTGATAGGTGATATTTTGATCCGGGAGTCGGAATGGAATTCCGAGAGTTTCAGTAGCTCCGTTAGGTGATTTTAGACATGTGTGCAAAATTTCATGTCATTCGGACGTCGTTTGGTTGGGTTTCTGATCGAATGTGCAATTCAGAAGTTTTAAGAAAATTTAGACTTTGATTTGATGATAAATGAGGATTTTGATGTTAACGATAGCGTTTTTATGATTCGAGCAAGTTTGAATAATGTATTAGATCATGTCTGTGCTTTTGGTTGAGG